>OU015499.1:104556736-104604236 GCA_907164885.2 Dolomedes plantarius
AATTAGGGCATACTTCATCCGCTTCCTGCGGCATAACCATTACGGGTCGAGTGAAATAAAAGTCTCGTAATCTCTCAGAAGGCATGAGCACTATTTAGAGGGGGAATTTATGACCAACCTGGGGAGTTTTGATGAAAACAGCAGAGCATGGCTTCGTTGAGGTGCTTCTACAGGAGGAGGATTTAGGCATCGGGTAGAAATTCATGTGGCTCTTCACTGGCGGAAGCAACAGGATTCGGCGCTGGCGGTTGAAGACGGGTATCTCGCCATTTTACGGGGGCGTCTTTCCTTCCCAGGCTCTCTTGCAGCTCGCTACCTCCAATCGCTCCCTCGCTCTCTCTCCGAACCTCGTTTTCTCCCACACTCGGGTCTCCTACATTCTTCATTATAACCCCTCCCCAGGTTAGTTATTCACGTAAATTTATTGCCTCTTCGAGTTTTTTATTCGAGGGCAGGATGCTCTGACATTCCCATGGTTGACCCACGTGGTACGCTTATTTCCAAGAAAATTGGAAGTCCGTTGAATTTCCTGGAATTTCTTTCCCCCGCCTTGAGGAATTCAGGGGGTGCGATGTTTCTTGGAAAATTGGTGCAGTTCCAATATGGCCGATTTATGTCCCGTAATCGTGTTGGCAGAACAAAATGGCTATAACGTTGGAAGGAGTTCAAAATGTCCAAATTGTGGATCCTTCACAACAATCACTCCCCCCCTTTTCTAGGCGTGCTGGCACGCCACAGTCTGTAGGGGTTGAAGAACGGATTGGCTCCATTCGCTTCAGCAAAATAGACTCCAACTGCACAAAAGTCACAATGGCAGTAAAAAAAAATCATAAATGACATCAGTTGTAAAAGTTCAGGAGGTCAAAATCTCCCCTTCTAGTGCTGCAAGTTTTACTGATTTAAAAAAAAAAATTCAAAATTTATAAAGTTTTCTTTAAGCTTACATTAACTCTGACTAGCATTACCTAACATCATAGAAAATGGTATGCATACCCTGTAAAACAAATAATAACAAAATAGTGGCTCGATCAACACATGTGATCAGAGATTAAAATGTAAAGAAAAGGTTATCTTACAGAAATAGAAATCTCTCCGCTAAAATCGTACAGCGAAGATGAAATTTTCAAAAACGTTGGCAAATGTGCATAATCGCCATTATGTGTTTAACTCGCGGAAAGAGTAAAAATGTTCTCTTTTCCTTGCGCTGCCATTTGTGTGAAACATATAATGTGCTATCCATGCATTTAATAATAATAGTATTAATAATGATAATAATAATAATAAAACACAATAATAAAACATAATACACGCTAATCTTTTAATAATATATATATATATTTTTTTTTACTTTAAATTTTCCTTTTTTTTTTTTTTGTTTGTTTATTTATTCATTCATTCCCCAAACGAAATTGACCAAATTTTGCTCTATCATCAGATTTGTACACTGAAACATCGTCAAATTGAATTTAAACTATGCGCACAAATGAACCCACGACGAAAATTCTAAAGTCTGCTAAGTTTCCTAAAAAAAAATTATATAGATATCTCATAGCAATATAACAGAAGACGAAGAGTTAAGAGAGAGAGAGAAAAAAAAAAAAAAAAAAAAAAAAAACTTATTTTTGTCAAAATAAAACTTAACCGAAAGGAGAGAAAAAAAAAATTTACTTGTTACAACTCGGTTTTCAGAAGCCCATCGTTAATACCATATAGTTGATCAGATTATATGTGAAAAACGAATGAGTTCGTCAAACTGAGCCTTCCCATGTACGCAGCCACTGGTCAGACAATTTTTTTGAGAATGGCCAGTTCCCAAAACGGTCTTTCCGTGACTCTAACCCGCGAGGCGGGAGAAAAAAAATTTTGTAGTTTAGGTTTTTGGGGTTCGCTGTCGAAGAAAATATCTAGTTTGAATAAAAGGCGTTTTTGACTGATGGGTTGCCCCCCGAAGATTTGATGGCTGCGAGACCGTCTGCTCATTGTCCTGATTCTCCTTTGGCGGAACATTAGCGACCTGTTCCTGTGTCAACTGCGCTCCCCGCGACTGTTGGCAAGGTTCGAAATCTTCGTCATAGGGAAAAAAATTCTCTTCCTCATTTTGGGGGGTCATTTCCGAGAACGGGGAAAATGTATCCTGCGGGTCCTCGCGAATGTTACCGGTTATCGTGTCCTTTGGACGCAAGTGCTCTCGTCGCTCAGGCAATTCGTATATTCGATTGATATTACAATTTATTTCCGTAGCGTATGGGTCCGCGATTAGCCGTAATTTGTAAGTGTGGGGCGTAAGGCGATTCGTAATTCTATAAGGTCCCCTGAAGGTTTTCTTACCGATAGCCGATTGATGGTTACGCACAAAGACTTTTTGCCCGATAATTAGGGTTCGGGGTTTCGCTTTGAGTAATTGTCTTTCTTCTTGCGTTTCCTGTGCGGTTTTCATATTTCTCAGCGCGTTTTCATATGCCTTTGTCATAGCTCTAATTTTTTCTGCTGCGTAATCACCGAATAAAGGCGGTGGATCGATATTTAAATTGTCCGTGTCTAGAAATAAAGGAAGATCTCTTCCAAAAAAGAGGAAATTTGGCGTCTCCTTTGTTGCGGAATGCTGAGTGGCATTATAAATACATTTGTGCATGATCATCGCCTCTTCCCAAGAATTGTTACTTTTCGCCGCACACCGCATGGCGTGTTTAAGTTGAATGTTTATGCGCTCGGAGGCCCCATTACATTGTGGATTAAAAGCTGAAGATAACATGGCGGATACATTTAATTTTTGAGCTAGAATTTTAAAAAGTGTTGATGTAAACTGAGTTCCGCGGTCAGTAAGTATTCGCTTCGGTTTACCGTAAGCGGTGATATACCATATTAATTTTTGAGCGACCGTTTCCGCCGAAATATCACTAAGGGGGAAAAGTTCAATATGTCCAAATTGTGGATCCTTCACAACATACGGTTTATTTTCTGCCGTTGAGAGTTAAATTTCAATATGCGATCCTTTGGCGAAATGTTTGACAATTTTGGCGAGCATAGCGGAAAAATTCGGCGACCTTTTCGCGTGTCCGTAGAACCAATCATATTTCATGTAGGTGGTGTGGTTAACGAATTCTGGAATTTTCCATGTCTAGATCAGTCAAGAAGTCGCCAAGGGTATAGTAGCATGCCGAACTCGGCTCCAAAAAAATTGATCCATTCATTTCCTAGTTGATGTTTAGCTGCCCGCCATGAATTATAGGCTTTTTTTTATGCTTGTGTATATAGTACCAAGATGTCCGGTGTCGTGGCGGTTAAAAGCTTCAAGCTACCACACCACAGGTCCAGGGTTCAATCCTGCGACTCGGCAAGACCGACTCAGCCTTTCATCCCTTGATTGGCTCGATAAAATGAGGACCAAGCAGGCTTGGGAACTAACTTTGGGGGCCACCCCAAACTTTTTTGACCACCTGACAGAGACATATGCTGTATGGCACCCAAACCCACTGTCCAGAAAGCAGAGATGGACACCACCAGCCTTGGTCCACATTCGGACAGTTGTACCATAAGTTTAGTTTAGTTTTTATACAGGGTTTCCACCTATAACCGCTACACCCTCCGTAATTTCTAGACGGGGAGAGCTTAGGCCATAAAGTTGGTGTCTAGGTATAGTAAAAAGTCTATGCGCTACCCGATGAGACAACTTACAACGCCATCTATGGGCAAATTTTGGAATTAGCATTTTTATCTTAAAAACGGTACGAGATACGGGAAAAAAGTCAATTGCAAAGTTGTTCAACATCATCGATTTAGTAGGAAGAGACACCTTGCGTACATTAATACTTAAAACGGAATGTAAAAAATGAACATTTGTTTGGTCGTGAATTTCAACATTATGGCGTCGTGAAACGCAGGCAAAGAGCGAAAAGACCACCTTACAGACTAAATAATCTAGTCCAGAGGTCAAATGTTTATAGTTGCTAATGGAGAGCATTTTCAGCAACATAAATAAATGATCCTGAACAAGGAAGTGTCTCACTTTCTTTATTCCACTCTTTATGACATGACAATTTTCGAAATCGTGACCAAACAAATGTTCATTTTCTATATTTTAAGTATTAATGTGCGCAAGGTGTTTTTTTTTTTACTAAATTGATGATGCTAAACAACTTTGTAATTGACCTTTTCCCCGTATCTTGTACCGTTTGTGAGATAAAAACGCTAATTCCAAAATCTGCAGATAGATGGCGTTGTAAGTTGTTTCATCGAGTAGCGCATAGCCTTTTTACTCTACCTAGACCCCCATATTTATGGCCTAAGCTGTCACCGTTTAGAAGTTAATTGGGGTGTAACGGATATAGGTTGGAACCATGTACTGCGTCATATGTGAAGTATCTTGCACAACTTCGGTAGCAGATTGTCTTAGCTATCGTTATGTTCTTAAACAAAAGGAAAATGTCCACTGGATGATGTAAGAAAGAAATAACTGATTGTGCCTCCCTTAGAAATTTATAAATAAAAAAACTATTAAGGAGGTTTCATGAAGATATAATCGTTAACAACTCGATGACACCCATAATAACCTTTTTCGTACGTACGAATGAAATTTCGTACTCTCACCCCAATCCGTAATACTACGAGAACCGATCGTCTGAACGGTGTTTTCCGAAACAGAGGTATTTATTTAATGAAATTCCACCTCACGCGCGCTTTCCTCCCCTTTAGTGAGTGAAGAGCTCGAATTCGATGAACGCATTCACGGAGCTCGCGAAAACGACGCCTCACGAAGTTACGGGCGCAGTGACATTTTCTTTTATTGAAAGGCTTTCTCGTTCAAAATAGAAAAATTTATGGGTAATTTTGGCCGCCTGAAATGGCGTGACGTTTTGTGAATGTAATGGGGCGAACGTATGCAAATTTGAGGGACGGATCGCTGATTACAAATTAGCGGTCGGGAAGTATTGTAAAGAGAGTAAAATCGTGGGGGCTGGTCGGTTGTACTCAAAATGAAAGGGAAAAAATTTGACAGTTGGGAAAAATTTGACGGAGAGCTCATTATCGTATGCTGTAAGTTTTGGGCATGCTTTACTTGGTTTGTTATACTTTCCCGTAAAAAAAAACAACTTCCTGAATAATTCAAGCTGATTTTGAACAATAGAATTTTAGTGTTAAGTTATCTATCCACGTTGAAATGGCTGTTTTGGGGCAAAAATTTGGAAATTTTTTTATTGCTCTGTACAGTGGCACACTCAGGGGGTAGGCCAAGAGAAATAGTTTCCCCGCAAAGAAATATAAATTGCATTATTAATATTGAGTTTGCATTATAAATATTTTTATCCGTTCAACTCGGTTCCCTCCAAGATTAAATCCTGGTTGCGCCACTGGCTCTGTATCGAAGGCCAATCTTCTATGATTCTAAAACAGCTTTGCATTTATTTGTACAATCATTGGATGAGAATTCATGGCCAATTTAACAAACCGAAACCTACATTAAAAGACCTGAAGTAGCATTTTTAAATTCATTTTCTAGAAAACTAATTTTTCAGTTACTTTTGTAAACGAGGAAGCTAATAATTTTAAAATTTTTCAATAAATTTCAAGGAAATTTTGTTTTAGGATTTTACATATTACTAACTATTGTTTTACCCAAAAGCTTATAGAGAATAGCTCACTTCTACCCAGACTTGGGTGTATATAATTTAAAGTGGCACTCTAAATGAATTTGATACAAACACAGTTTATACATGAAACAATGTTTATTGAATTCGTTGCACATATAGAATTTGCTTTTACAGCAATAAGCATACGTACTACTTGTACGGAATATATATTAGCATTCAACAAAACTACACTTTGCAATACTCACAACCTAGAGAGTCAAACCAGCAGTTCTGCACGTAAACTTTGGGCCCCCTAAGCACTAGTGCCGGCTAACACCTGGAGCTGCTTACCCCGTAGCTCCCTTAACTCGCTTATCTATCAACCTTAACAAAACCTTCCTCTCTTTAAACAAGCTGCATGGTATTTATACCAATTCGCGTATGCCGAAATTAGCATATCTCAAGCAGCTTCTTTAATTCATTCACTCAAATGTTCGATTCATGTGAATCGAATCTTATGTATACCTCTACAAGCTATATGTGTTAATTTAATCATTCTACAGGTACCTTTACTTATTTGAAAATAATTTTTTTTTTCAAAATCATTGTTTTATCCCCCTTTTTTGGTATATTTCAGGGATTTTTGAAAATATTGTAAAACTATTGGATACCGTTAAGGGAAAAAGAAGAAATTAACAATGATGTGCTGTTTGATGATTTTCTTTCACTTGATTCTGAAGCTGGAACCTCGGAAGCACTAACTGAATTGGATATTTTGGACAGTGTGAAAAATAAAAGCAATACAGCAATGAATTGCGATGAAGCTGAAGATGATGAAGATGGAAATGATCATGATGCAGAAATCAACAAAACTTCCTATGATGAAATGCTAAAATCATTCGAAACAGTCCGACGTGGATTACAGTTTGAAGAAAATACGCCTGAAGGGGTTTTTGTGCATTGCAAAGATGCGAGACGAATTATGAGAGAAAACATTTTTTCAAACGAAAAATTCAGACAAAATTAACAGACTTTAACTTTGAATTAAAGCATTATAAGGAAATTTTGTTAATTTGAATTTTCAGATTAGAAAACATTTAAGGAAAATTCATTTTAATTTTCTATAAAGAATACATGTTAAGGAACTTGATTGCTTTAAAATTGCTTTAAATTTTTAATTTTCAAACACGTTTAAGAAATTCAATAAAATATATCTTTCTATTAGGAAAATATTGTAGGACAGTTTAATCAGCTTTAATTTTGAATTAAAACATATTAAGAAAATTTTGTTAATTTAAATTTTCAGATTTGATAAACATATAAATCTTATGCATTTAACTTAAATATTGAATAAAAAAAATTTACGAAATTTAAAATAACTTTAATTTTGACTAAGAAATATTTAAAAAAATAATTAAGTATCACTTTCTATTCGGATTATACTTTAGGACAGTTCAATTGATTTAAATTTTGAATTCAGAAAACATTTTAAGAAAAATTTATTAATTTAAATTTTGTTGTTAAAATTCTTTTAAGAAAATGCGCTTAGCATGAATTTTAATAAAAAATAGAATTTACGATAAACTGAATAACTTTAATTTAGAAAACATTTTAAAAAAGTTTTATTAAATATTATTTTCTACTTGGGAAATATTTTAGGAGATTTTAACTAACTTTAATTTTGAATTTAGAAAACATTTCAAGGAGCATTTATTAATTAAAATTTTGAGATGAAAAGTAAATTTTGAGAAAATTCACTTAAATGTTGAATGAAAAATGCATTTTACGACACTTAAAAGAACTTGCATTTTGAATTTAGAAAACATTTATAAAAGTTCAATTATATACCACTTAGAAAACATTTTAGGAAAGTTTAACTAACTTCAATTTTGCATTTAGAAAACACTTCAAGAAAACTTTGTTAATTTAAATTTTGTGATCAGAAAACGTTTTAAAAAAATTCACTTAATTCACATGTTGAATGAATAACACACTGTATGAAACTAAAGTAACTTAAATTTTTAATTTCGAAAACTTTTCAATATCATTCTCTGTTATTTAATATAATTCTCTGTTTGGAAAACATTTCAGGAGAGTTTAACTAACTTTAATTTTGAATTTCGAAAACACTTGAAGGAGATTTCATTAATTAAAAGTTTGAGACCAAAAATAAACTTAAGGAAAGTTTACTTAAATGTTGAATAAAGAATACAATTTACGACACTTAAAATAACGTGCATTTTGAATTTAGAAAACATTTCCCTCACTCCTTTCAACAACGTCATATCTCAAAAAACATAATTTTTCAGGAGAGTGATTTTAAAGTTTAAAAGTAGAATAAAATGAATTAAAAATGAATATCAATTCTGCTCTCTAGAGGCTAAATTTTGAGCGGTCAGATATGACGATCTTTCAGGGATATACTACTCTTTCAGGACATTCTGAAAACATGCATGACTAAAAATCGCCGATTTTTGAGGTATAACGTTGTTGAAAGGAGCGAGCGATTTATAAAATTTCAATTATATGCCACTTCCAATTTAGAAAACTTTTTTTAGGCCAGTTAAATTAACTTTAATTCTGAATTTAGAAAACACTTCAAGAAAATTTTGTTAATTTAAATTTTCTGATCAGAAAACTTTTTCGAAAAATTCATTTAATTCACATGTTCAAAAAAATAATACATTTAAAAAAATTTAAAGTTACTTTATTTTGTAATTTAGAAAACTTTTCAATATCATTCTCTGTTTGAAAAATATTTCACGATAGTTTAACTAACTTTAATTTTGAATTTAGAAAACACTTAAAGGAGCTTTTGTTAATTCAAAGTTTGAGATCAAAAATGAATTTAAGGAAAATTCACTTAAATATTCAATCAAGAATACGCTTTACGATACTTAAAATAACTTCCATTTTTAATTTAGGAAACATTTATTAAAGTTCAATTATATACCACTTTCTATTTAGAAAACATTTTAATTCACTTTAATTTTTAATTTAGAAAATACTTCAAGAAATTTTTTTAATTTGAATTTTGTGATCAGAAAGCGTTTTTGAAAAATTAATTTAATTCACATGTTGAATAAATAATACATTTTATGACACTTAAAGAAACTTTAATTTTCAATTTAGAAAACTTTTCAATATCATTCTCTGTTACTTAAAAATCATTCACTGTTTGGAAAACATTTAAGAAAAGTTCAGCTTTAATTTTGAATTTAGAAAACTTTTCAATATCAATATCTGTTACTTAAAATCATTCTCTGTTTGGAAAACATTTAAGGAAAGTTCAACTTTAATTTTTAATTTAGAAAACTTTTCAAAATCATTTTGTGTTACTTAAAATTATTTTCTGTTTGGAAAAAAATTTAAGAAAAGTTCAACTTTAATTTTGAATTTACAAAATACGGAAGGAAATTTAACTGAATTTCATTTTGAAATATAGCAAAAAAAAATTTTTGGAAACTTATGAAATATTATAGTCTTTAAGAGCGAAATATTAAATGGTATATATTAAATTTCGCTATAATATAACTTTTAATATCAACCTAATGGTTTAAAGCAGCAGTAGATTACGATTTTAACTTGATTACAAGGATCAAATTCAATACCGCGTGTTTGGAAGTCGATCCCGACACAAAACACAAAAATTTCATTTAATTTGATTCATTCGTATGACAGTCCCGTAAACACACTGTACAAGAGCAAACACTGTTAAACTATTGTAGGAAAATGCAAATAAAGCTAATGTTTCAGTCCCACAAAAGACTTTTAATACTGCCACCCATTTACATCGTTAAACTGTCTTAATGCGCGCGAGTTCTGGACGTAATGAAATTTCACACGGCATTTTCTTCAGACCTGCTCTGTGCGCGTATTAACTTATCCCATTCGTAATAAATACCTCCACAGAAGTTAGTCTCCCGGATGTGTTATCGCGCAGAAATATTTAATGAAATTCCATTTCGAAAATGCCTCTCTGCCGCGCGTAGAGAATGCGGGCACAGAAATTCAATAAACATATATTTTGGGAAGACGGGACTGCATTCAGTTGCGGATGCAGTGACACTTTCTTTTGGGGGGAGAAGGGGATTTATTATAGTTGAAGAGAGAAAACTTGAGGTTATTTAGTCCCAGAAATAATCTATTGTTACGACTCGTGACAAAAGAAATTCCGTTTTGTGAGAAAGTTTAGATGATTATCAATTGTAAAAAATGGAACAAAAAAAAGTAAGTTTTAAGTACAAAATTTCAAAAAGATGACGGTCATGTTTGATAAGTTAGGACGAACTAGGAGAAAATGATTGCTTTAATACGATAAGAAAAACAGAGTTTACAAAGTAACTTATCCATGCACTTTAATGTATCATGCCTCCTTTAAAATAGCTGCTTTGGTACAAAATTTCGAATATTTATTTTATTCCTCTGTTTCAAAGGTCAATCTTTTAGAATTTTTATTTTAGAATTCATTATTTCTCACTTTTCCGTTAAACGTCGCCAAGACAGCATTGTTACTTTTTTTATCGAAAAATTTTGCGAAAATAAAGAGGGCAGATAGCACAATGACGAAAGCGATAAAAATAGCACCCTAGAGCTAATAGTGAAAATAAAACTACAAAGAAGTATAATTCATGAGAATAACGCTACGATTCACGAGAAAAGAAATATAAAATTCTCTCCATTTAAAAGCAGATATTTGTTTTGTGAGAAAGTCAAGACCCTTAATGAAAATAGTTATTTATCTATATATATGAATTCTAAAAGGTGTCTTTCTGTCCCTTTTTCTTCATACTTAACCGAAATCGATAAATGAAGTACCATTTTGAAGATTAAGATCGCCGCTTCGTGCGAATTGTTAATTGAAAATTACACATTTCCTTGTTTGTTTAAATATCGAAGTATATACGTTATAAAATTTTTTTCTTTCCCTAGATGGCGCGCGCGCTAGCTCTTTTTATTTTACCATTATCAATAGCACTGAACTTTTAAATTTAAAAATCATTTGCGTTTATTATCATTCTGTGATTGTATTAATGAGTTTCTTTATTGGCAACATCCGTGTAGGCGTACATTATTCTTTTTGCATGGAAAAACCAAATATATTATTTCTAGAAGGTGATTTTTTTTGTGATGATCCCTTTCTTCCCGTTTATAGTTAACCAAAATCGATAAATGAGGTACCACTTTAACGATTTAGATCTCCGCTTCTGACGAATTGTTAATTCAGAATTACACATTGTATTGTTTGTTTAAACATCGAAGTGAAAAATTGACTATTGGCCCTAAAGATCTTTTCTCGGATGAGTCGAAACGGCACGGTCAAATAGTGTGCACAAAGTGGTTTTGTATCGTAAATATCCCATTTTCCACGACTTTGTGTTTAATTTTGCTTTTAATATTGTCTACAAAGGTGTTTTATCACGCACATATCTCATGTTCCCCTGTTTAGTGTTATGCTTCACCTCCAATATTGTGTCCAAAGGTGTTTTGTAATTGGTTTTGTATTATCCTCACGCACCATTGCTATTTGACAAATAAACAATTCATACAAATGAAACGGTTCTTCTCTCATACTTCCAAAAACCATTAACTTCGTTATAAAATTTATCGTATTTTAATCGCATGCGAAAGGGTCGCACGGGCCTAGAAATATTCTTAATTCCATAATTTATTCCTTCGAAAGTAGCAACCATCAGTTTTTAAAACTACAATTATCTATAAAACCCTTTCTTCTCAATTAAGATTCGGAGTAAGATTGGATTACCCATATATATAAGGTATCTGAGTCCTTTCGGAACACTTTTTTAAAATATATATACAACACGGAATAAATACATAAATACCAGTTATATTCAAAAGTGTTATAATTGATATAACTGATATAAGTGTTAAAATGTGCTAGTTCAAATCTATACTTATATATAAAGAGAGAGCGATTTTGTACGTGGAGGGTAATCTTCAGAACCACTGTACCTATTTGAAAAATTCTTTCACTGTTTGAAAGGTACAGTATTCCAGATGGACATAGGCTATATATTATGTATATCTAATGAGTAGAAATAAAGTTAGGGCCTTAATCCTAACAATCTCCATTGTTACCGCTACTGTCCTCTACCGCTTTTTGTGCCGAAGTCTTCAACGATCCTTAGCGTGGTGCTATCTATACTTATATATAAAGAGAGAGCGATTTTGTACGTGGAGGGTAATCTTCAGAACCACTGTACCTATTTGAAAAATTCTTTCACTGTTTGAAAGGTACATTATTCGAGATTGACATAGGCTATATATTATGTATATCTGATCAGTAGAAATAAAATTAGGGGCTTAATCCTAACAATGTCCATTGTTTCCGCTACTGTCTTCTACCACTTTTTGTTCCGAAGATTTCAACGATCCTTATCGTGGTGCTATCGCGGTGGGCTTCTGTTCTGACGCTAGCGGTTCGAACCTAGCCGTTCTCCGTCACGCCCTTTTATTAAAAAAAATTATTTTAATTATTAACTAACATAAAATTAATTTAATGTATTATTTAGGTTATTATTAAGGTAAAAAAGGATTTACAATTTATTGGCTATCAACTGGAAATTTATTGGTATAATATTTTGTTCAACCCAGACAAAGTTGGGACGGGCCGCTAGTGTGATATAAAATCACGAAACCAAACATAATTTTGGTAAGAATTTCATAACATATTACAATAATGAGAGTTTTAACGTAGGATTACGTTCCTCCATAACGGTCCGCGGAAAAGACAAAATTTCAGACGTTAAAACAGTCGTCGCGAGTTATAAATCAAGAGTGGCAGAATATTATTTCTAAAAGGTTATTTTTTAATCTCCGATTCGATTTTCTGACATATGTAACTTATTTTTCTTACCATCGACCTAATCTGCATAGGGTTATCACCCATCCTTCTCTTCGTAAGTTGGAATTTTATTGTAAAAAAGAAAAGAGGTAAGCAACGATAAGTAATCTTACGTTAATAACCCGCGGTAGTTTCGTTAGAAGAGACTACCTGAAATTATTTTTGTAAATTTTTAGTAGAATCGAGTGCGTATGCCAGAGACCCTACAGTCAATTAAATCACATTTTAGACTCAAAAATGTAAATAAATAAGGGTTTCAAGAAATGTCAAACAATCCTGGCTGAATTATTTTCATCCAAATCGCGTTGAGTTCTTGAAGAATAAATATCTATATGATTCAGTTTTGTAAATGTTTTCAAAAAACGCATACGACTCGCCTGTAACATGTATTGATGAACACAAAATGGCAGAACATACAATATATGGGGAAATATTGCTCATCAATCGCTTAATCAATTATTTACGGATAAAATATAACATTAAAACTGTAGAGAAACAATTGTCACAGTTTCAACTGACCACACATGACTACTACACCGTTGCACATGTCATTGAATTCAAATTTAGAGACTACGAAGTGCTTTTTTTCAATTCCTACTATTAGTTCACACTCTCCCTTTATATATCTTGTTCAAATATTCAATCACTAATAAAATACATTTTATTCATCCACTCAAGTTCAAATGCAGATTTTTAAACTTGTAGTGGATGACACTTGATGTTAATACAGTTTTTTCAAATATTAATTCATTAATTAAATTTAATTAATTAATTTTAGTCTTATATGGGAGAAAAAAATTTCTCGGCAATAATGGTGTTCACAGAATCGAGCCAATATCAGTGCAATTCCCCGCCAAACGCAATTCTCCGCCAAAAAGTAACTAAAATAAAATTTTTCTTTGTTGATCTAAGTAGAAATTGACTTTAAAAAATTATTTTTATATTACTTGTATATATTCAAATTTAACTCAAACAGTAATTTTAATTTCAAATAAGGTGGCTCAAAATTTGCGTTTTGACGCATGAGCGAATGAATGCTGAACAGACTTTGTCAAGGAAGGTCACATGAAATGAGTTCATGATGTACGGCCATTTCTATGGACTTGTACGGCATTGGTTATTCACCTTTTACGGCAACTCTCACTCTCTCTCTCTCTCTCTCTCTCTCTCTCTCTCTCTCTCTATATATATATATATATATATATATATATATATATATATATATATATATATATATGAGTTCGGGGACTACCCTCCCCCCTCATGCCCGATGTGTGGGGGAACCGAAATAACGATGTAGTTTGCAAATCTGGTTATCTGCGTACGCGTGAGACATCACTTGGCGCTTTGCACAACTGCTAAGGCGCGCAGCTCACCATTTGGCTGCAGACTGTCAGCCTATGATGTCGATGTAGCAAAATGTCCTTTTTGGAACAACGTTCCAACATTAAATTCTGCTACAAATTAGGAAAAACCACTGCAGAAACGTTACGGTTACTTCAAAAAGCGTATCGAGACGAAGCTATGTGCAAATCGAAAGTTTTCAAATGGTACAGCTTGTCTAAAAATGCTAGAGACGCTGTTGCAGATGATCCGCGAAGTGGGTGGCCAGTGACCCCACAAACGGAGGCGGACAACCAACGGGTAGGAGCAGTGGTTGTTTGGTTGGTTGAAGTTTATTGGCGCAAGGTCCAGAAAGGACAAGCTGTGCCAAACACAAGATATCATCGTCAACAAATGGTATGTACAGGTTCTTCGTCGTCTCCGGAGACAATCCGTGGTAAAAAACGTCCACAAGTTTGGAAATCCAACATGTGGATGTTGTTGCATGACAATGTCCCGGCGAACCGATCCCTGATGGTGCAACAAGCCCTTGCTAAACATGGCACCACAGTTCTGCACATGCCCCGTATTCCCCAGACCTCGCTCCTTGCGATTTCTACCTATTCCCGAAATTGAAAGATCGCATCAAGGGCAAGCGGTTTGCAAATGCCGAAGAAGTGATGGCAACAGCGACAACCGCTTTACGACAGCTCTCATGCAACAGTTTCCAGGACTGTTTCCAGAATCTGTATCAACGCTGGCAGAAGTGTATAGTTGCGGAAAGACATTATTTTGAAGGTGATTGTGTTCAGAAGACTTTGTAAGTGTATTCGTTGTTGTAGTAAATAAAGTCCCCGAATTTATTGACTGTACGAGTATATATATATATATATATATATATATATATATATATATATAAGGTGCGCCCATAAAGTAACCGGACAATTTTTTATAAATGAGAAAAATATTACTCACCTTTAAATAAATTTATCTCCTTTAAAATAATCACCAAAGGAGTCTATACAATTTTTCCAGCGTTTCTTCAAGCCATCGAAACACCGTTTATAGTTGTTGGAACTAACCATTCTCAAAATACGCGTAACATTTGATTTAACATCCGAGACGTTTTCAAATTTCTGTCCTTTCACGGCCATTTTAAGCTTTGGATAAAGGAAAAAATCAGCTGGCGATAAGTCGGGAGAATATGGTGGGTGATTTATCGCTGTAATTGAATGCTTAGCAAGATGTTGTTGAACAGAAATTGCTGTATGGGGCCTAGCATTATCGTGCAAAAGAAACAATTGTCTAGAATCAAACAATTCCTTCCTAACTCCCTTTATCCTGTTTCTTAATCGAAAAAGCACCTCCTTGTAAAACTACTGATTGATTGTTAGATTTTCAGGAACAAATTCATGATGAATAAGTCCTTTGTAATAAAAAAAAGGCAAAATTCATGAAAGGATAGAGATTTGAAAACGTCTCGGATTTTAAATCAAATGTTACGCACATTTTGCGAACGGTTATAGTTCCAACACCTATAAACAGTGTTTCGATGACTTGAAGAAATGTTGGGAAAATTGTATAGACTCCTTTGGCGATTATTTTGAAGGAGATAAATTTACATGAAGGTGAATAATATTTTTCTTATTTATTAAAAAAAAAAAAATGTCCGGTTACTTTATGGGCGTACCTTGTATATATATATATATATATATATATATATATATATATATATATATATATATATATATATATAAGTAAATACTCAGTGAGGGAGAGCGGAATTGGGGTAACAGACTTTGTCAATGAATGTCACATGAAATGAGCTCCTGATCTACGGACATTTCTATAATTCTTCGACTGGAACTTTCTTTCAAGTTTGAGGGCCACCAAAATTTATTTACTGACTCCCAAGAGGGATCATGGTCCAGGGTGATTCCCCCGAAAGAGACCCCGAATATTCTGTAACAACTCTCACCATGACGAAACAATCTGAACGAAAAACACACAACGTGCTCCTTAGCAGATCGTCCATCACATCACAGGTTTCTCGGATAGATGTGGTTCCTTTTGTCGTGTTATGTTAACTCGTTAAACACCCTTATATGAGTGTATTACCCTTATATGGACTGGAGCCTTTGCCACCCACGAAAACGCTCCATGATCGCGTGTAGTGCGCAATGTCTCCGCTGCGCATCATAGGCCCCAATTTTTTTTCTTTCACAACGGTGAACACCGATGATGTGCAGCTGGTTTGAACAGTTCGTGAATCAACTGGATGATCGTGAGTTAACAGAAGGTTGCTTCCAGCGAGATGGAGCAACGTGTCACACTTAGAAAAGGAGCATGTGGAAAATTGAGTATTTCATCGACAACAGGACAAATTCCAAGGGGGTTTGCCACCGCGGCCGCCTGATCTTACACCACAAGACTTCTTCCTTAGGGAAAAGTCTATAGTACCTGGCCTCGCACTGGGGAAGATTTGAAGGAAGTTTAATGCTATCCCCCCGATATCCTTTCCAATATGTTCAGGAAGATGTAGTGCCGCGTCTACATCTGTCTGCCGGAAAACTAAGATCACTTCCAGCATAGCATTTTATGCAACCGATTACATATACGTCAAGGTATGTAGGGCATTTTTTGGTTCAATTTGCTTCATCCTTATTACAGAATTTTCGGGCCACATCCGAGTGAATCACTCTTTGTAATAAAATTCAGGACTACAACGAAGTTTAAAAAAATACTTCAGATCTGAAACAATACACACGGGCACAATTTCAAGTCTCGCATTTTACACAGAGCAGCCGAGCTCCAGCAGTGAAATGAATGAATCTGAAATTAAGGAGCAGAGATGGACATCCTTATATACCCATGGCTACATAGTCGATTGAACTAGAAATGAAAACTTCCAGAACTCGACAACCACGCCACTTCTGATTGCTCTCCGACTACCGAAAATGTTGCTAAATATTGTGAAATGTGTCGCCAAGTTTGCGGAAATTATCGCCAAATCGTCACATATTGAATATTTGAGGCCTCTTTCGAGTGAATCAAAATAGAGAAGGAAAATGACTGCCTCTATAAGTAGCTTTAAATGCAACTTATTTCAGATGCAGCAGTTAGAAAATAATTTTTCTCTCGGTAGCCTTTTGATGCATCCATCAAATTACGAAACCTTCAACAACCAAGAATTCTGTCCATCTGATAAAGCTATCTTCCTTTTTTTAAAATAAAAATTAACGTTTCGCATCTAGCAGCATTTCGGCAGTAAATATGCGGACTTAATACAGATTAGAAACTTTTTTAAACGCGCACTCACGAGAAAGTTTGGCTGTTTATGCTTCCTTAATACTCGAACGGGAGAGAGGTTGCTACTTTATGGGGCCCATCGAATATCCGAGGAATAAAGTTACATCGTCTGCTAAGAATGGCTGTGACCCCCTCCACCTTGAATGCCAATTAGTTTTATGCCATGAATTTTATATCTTTCATAAAAGCTGTGATTACAGGAACGTGGACTTTTCCAAAACTCGTAAAAAAGAAGGAATGGACCGAGGAAAGCAGATTCTTAGAAAATTTATCATTTGTGGAATAAACTGGGGAGTTTTCTTTGATGAAAATTTTCGCACGTGTGCGGGGAGGCGTTTATAAAATTATGTTTACGAATTTATCGCTTTTGGTGCGTATTAAATCTAGAGATTTTTTGGCTCCGTATTTCCTCTCCAATTCTTGCTCTTTATTTGCACTGTAGTAAAATATTCTGTTCTACGAAAAGTTTAACAAACAAAATGGTAAAACAATTTAGATAATTTCTATTAGTAAATTGTTAAGTTTTGGTTTCTTATACGCTAACGGAAATGTCCCTTTCAAATATAATAAAATAAATTTCAGGCAATCTCTTCTAACGAGACTACCGCATGTTATTAACGTAGGATTACTTATCGTTTCTTACCTCTTTTGTATGTATCTATCTATGTATATAAAACAGTTCCGTAACTGACTCACTGACATACAACGCACAGACCAAACCGCTGGACCTAAAGGGCTGACATTTTGCATGGCGATTCTTCTTATGGTGTAGGGGTGCACTAAGAAAGATTTTTGAAAAATTCTTCTTAGATTTTTTAAATTATATTTTTAAGCTGTTTTTGTAACTTTTTTTAAGTTTGCATTTAAAATAATAATTTGACGGTTATAAAATTTATATCACGAGAAAGATCATAAAAATTCCTTTAAAATAAAATCTTTTTCGAACCTTTACCACGATTTTCTGATTTTTGGCGAATTTTTAAAGATTCATTTTTAGAATTTAATTTATTAAATGCTGATCAAGTGATTTCTTTTTCTGGTATTTTAAATAAATTTATCGTCACGTGCATAACAACTAAATAAAAAAAAAAAAATTTTCCTTTCTAATGCAGCAGACGATTGGATATTATCCAAAAAAATAAATATCCCTTACGATTTTTTTATAAATATATATATATATATATATATATATATATATATATATATATATATATATATATATTACATCAATTTTATACATTGATCGTCGTATTTATTATAAATATATATATTTATTTTTTTGGCATTAATTGCATACATTGACCGTTGTATTTAATTTGAATGTTCTCCGTAGCGAAGTGCGGGTTTTCAGCTAGTGTATCTATATGTATATATGTACATGTCAAAATTTTGAGGCATCTTGGTACTTTTCTGTTTAACTTGTCCAAGCGATAGACTGTGTTTGGCACGCTGCCAATTTTATAACTCGCGAGGACGGACGGACGGATGGTTTTAGCGTCTGAAATTTTCCTTTCCGGAGGACCTTTATGGAGAAACGTAATTCTACGTTAAAATCTTGAGTAATTCAGGGCAATACTTTCCCAGTAAAATCATGGTTCTAATTTTCAACTAAATAAAATTTGTTGTGCTACACGACAGGTTTATTAGCGGAACTTATGTGCTCAGGGTAAACGCACGCATTCTAACCTTTTCTAGAGCGTCTCGGGGGATTTATTTCTTACGAATTCCAAAGAATTAATTTTTTATCCCTCAGACTCGGTTTAACGTGCCGGCTCTCCCTAATTTCTTTAATTAATTCCTTATTATTTGGATACGGTCCGTGCCCTCAAATCAGCTGCATGAGAGCTCGATTACCGCTGGATCCTCTTCCTTTCAGTGGCCATACACGTGCAGGAAATCCTCAAGTAAAAAGAGTGCAGGATGTCCTCAACTGAACCGCCGCGCACACACGTGAAATGCTTTCCAGTCGGGATTACGGGAACTGTACAGTCAACCCCCGGTCTCAAGGCTTCCCTACACACGTCGGGGAAATCCTCAAGGTTCGGACTGCGCAGTCAACACCTCAAGGATTGCCTATACGTGTACGTGTTCCTTTAGAGTTCCGAAAAGAGTGTACGAGTTTGTCTGAATTTAGATTATTTTTTTCATTCATGCAGCCAATCAAGTGTTGCCCCCTGATACGGCTTCCATTTAAGGAGAAATGGGGAAAATGATAGTGATTTCTGGCTCTGTGGATCGGGCTGTGGCTTCTTCCTCAGGCTGTTATGCTAAGCCATGGTATTCCAGACTGTGAGTAACCGTGTTTTAAAAAAACACCCTCCCATATTAGTAATATCCCTTTTTGCCACTTTCAAGAGGACAAAACGACACGCTAACGTTAATCTGAATGATGTCTTTGGGATTTATTCAACAATATCCCCATGACAGGAAAAAAATTAGCAACAAAATTAGTGATATATATATATATATATATATATATATATATATGTAATATATATATGTCAAGGATTTAGTGGGGAAAGAATGATTACTCTAAATTTAAAGGGGGATTAGTAATTAATTTATTGTCGTGGCGTAATTAGCCACTATTCTCATATCTTGGTTCGAAATGCATCAAGAGAAATCGGGGGAATTCCCTTTGGTTGACATCCGTGGTCACGCCCATGGTTCATCTCCTGTGTATGCGTAACAGAGATCTTGTGGGCATGCGGGATGGCGTTAGTTGGTCTAAAAGAATAGAGTTTTAATCAGACGGAGGGAAATTCTTGATTGAGACAGTCATGCGTCGCGCGGGAAGCTTGATGAGTTCTTGATTAAAATTTACAGGTTGAATCGGGTAGCTTAAGATTTGGAAATAAAAGAAGGTTAGATATATTAATTGTAGTTCTTTGCCACCGGCCTTTTAACTTATTGACTGCTATAACTTCAATAATTATGTAGAGGTAGATTAAGAAAGAGTAAGTTTGGATTTAAAACGACGTACTGGGAAGGGTGTAAGTAGCGAGCGTGTCATATATATATATATATATATATATATATATATATATATATATATAAAGTAACACATATAGCTTAGCTTTTAATTCAAAACATAGTTAGTAATATGTAAATTACTATTGCAAAATTTCATTGCAATGTATTGAAAACTTGTTGAATGATTAGCTCTCTCATTAGAAATGCAACTGAAAAATGCATTTTTTAGAAAATGCATTTAAAGATGCTACTTTTGGTCTTTTAATAACCATCTCAGTTCATTAAATTGGCCATAAGTTCTCATCCAAAGAGTGTACGAGTAAAAGTAAAGCAGTTTTAGAGATCTAAAAGATTGGTCTTTGAAACAGACCAATAATTTTTTTTTTTGAAATTCTGCACCAAAACAGCCATTTCAACGAAGGATAAATTTAAATTAAAATCGGAACTCGAAAAGAATGTAAAGCATCCGTAAAATACTCCGGAACAGTCTCCGATACGAATTTTTGCCGCCTCTATTCAAAAACGCCCACGCTTCAAAAAAAAAAAAAACCGAAACAGCACAAGTACCGCGTCCTTTTCCGCCATAAAAAGGGTGATAAATGACCGCCAATATGGTTTCACACGGTCCCACTGGTTACTAAATGAATTCAGTCACTCTGTTCGAGGATTTACCCTGTGTGGTTATTTTTTCTCCCCCCTCCGCGCTAGGTAACGGTCCCGACTACCACCGGAAGCGAGATATATTAAACACAGAACCGTAATAACACCATTCCCCGCCTCGTTTAATACATTTTTCATCACTCATCCGCGCACGGCTTATTGCTCGACCGGAGAGAGAGAGAGGTTTATATCCCGGGCCTTTTGTTGAATATGAAATTGTGATGAATGAGTGACGATATGGGACGGAATTATTCTCTGCCGAAATTTCATTCATCGAGATCAGAGAAACGCTTAGTAGTAAGTCCCGTGGTATTTGATTAAATGCGAGGTGTTATTAATTGGGTATTGGTCTTGCGGATTCAAACACCAATTCATCCTTGTGGAGCTATATATATATATATATATATATATATATATATATATATATATATATATATATATGCATGCAGGTGGTTATCAAAATAATGGAAACACTAAGTAACATCATGAAAGCCTTTTTTAATACGGCGCAGAATCACCTTTGTCGTGTAATACCATCTGATTCACCTAGGAAATGGATTATTCAAGTCATGAATAGTGGTTAAGAATATATTATACCATTATTCCGGGAAAAAAACATGATAGTTACTGTAGAGATGCTGTGATGGATATCAATACCTGGCATTGTCCACTTATACGGATCACAGTACCACACATACGGATGGTTTGATGATATATAGTCGGGGGGATTGTACAGGGCAAGATAAGATATTTGACTTCTTTTTCATGCTCTTCAAACCAATACTTGATAGATTTAGCTGTATGTATAGGGGGATAATCATCCTGGAGAACGCCATCTCCGGCAAGAAACAATGTTTGCACCATAGGATCGACTAGTGTGCTAAAATGTCGACATAGTCCTTCCCATTCAATCTCCCTTTTGGGGTTACAATAGGGTCTGAAGAAAACCATGAGAGGTCACCCCAAACCCTGACAGATCTATCTCCATGATTGACGGTTGAGATGAGACAGCCAGAATCTTACGCTTGTGTAGGTGTTCTCCAGACATACGCACGTCCAGTTGCGAGGAATTATGTGAACAATGATTCGTCGGACCAAATGCCGTTTCTCGACATATTACTCGACCAGGATGTACGCTCGTGGAACCATTGTGGTCAATATTTTGTATCTGCATCTATTGCAAGGGCTTGGGAATAGTTACTCTCCCGTAAATGCTTTGTTTGTGAAGTTCACTTCTACCTCTAATGGTTGATACCGGAACATGCAGTTGCAGATTGAGCTCTTCGGTCATTTTAGTGGGAGATGTTTTCTTTCTTGATGTCACAATCCACTTCAATACCTCGTCCGTCTCTTTCACTCAGCTCTCCCATTCGTCCATTTTTCTGTATGACAAAGGATGCTTTTCCGTGAACTGTGTATGCTATCGTGAGTTTCGATATCATAGCTCGAAAAACACCCATTAGCCTGGGGGTTGCAGTAACAGACACTCCAATTTAAACGCGCTCCAACAATTTGCCCTTTTCGCAAGGTCTGCATGGTTTGACATTTTACGCTGTTCCCCCCCAAAACCACGATGCTCTTAGCTTCATTGCTGCTACCTGACAGTAGAATAATACATACACTTTATTATATAAACAAATATCGGTGGCCAGACTGGTTTTTTAAGGAATACGAAGCACATTCATAAACACCACTAATATTGATAGGTATTTCCATTATTTTGATAACCACCTGTATATATATATATATATATATATATATATAAATCGTTTGCTTCTATTATCATTCTGTGATTTCATTAATGAGTTTCTTTATTGGCAACATCCGCGTAGGTGTACTCTATTCTTTTTGCATGAAAAAACCCTATATATTACTTATAGAAGGTGGTTGTTTTCGACGATCCCTTTCTCTCCATTCATACTTATACAAAATCGATAAATAAGGTACCATTTTAAAGTTTAAGTTCTCCACTTCTGACGAATTGTTAATTCAGAATGACACGTTCTATTGTTTGTTTAAAACACGAAGTGAAAAATTGACTTTTGAACCTACAGTTCTTTCCCTGGATGGGTCAATACGGCACGGACAAATAGTGTGCACAAAGAGGTTTTTTAATGTAAATATCACATTTACCACGAGTTTGTGCTATATTTAACTTTTAATATTATCTATAAAGGTGTTCACGTGCACATATCTCATGGTCCCCTATTTTGTATTATAATTCACCTCCAATATTGTGGCCAAAGGCGTTTTGAAATTGGTTTTGTATTATCCTTACGCACCATTGTTATTTGACAAATAAACAATGGCTACAAATGAACCGGTTCTTCTTTCATCCTAATACAAACCTCTAACCTTTCTAAAAAATTATCCTATTTTAATCGCATGCAAAAGTGTAGCACGGGCCACCTACAAATATTTATAATAAACTTGCTGAAAATCCGAACTTCGCTACGGAATACATTCAAATTAAATACAATGGTCAATGTATGCAATCAATGCAAAAAAAATAAATAAATATATATAAATATATTTATAATAAATTCGACGATCAATATATACAATTGACGTAATAAAAGCAAAAAAATATATTTATTAAAAAATCATAAGGGATATTTTTACAGACAAAACGTAAAATAATTTTAATATTAAATATAATAGGACATACTAAAAAATATAGTACAGTTAATGTAGTACAGTTAATATAGTACAGTTTGAATAACATAACATCATTTATTGTATTTTAATATTTTTTTGGGTAATGTCCAATCATCTGCCGCATTAGCAAGAATAAAAATTTCTTTTTGTCTATTTAGTTGTTATGCACGTGACGATAAATTTATTTAAAGTACCAGAAAAAGAAATCATGTGATCAGCATTTAATAAATTAAATTCTATAAATTAATCTTTAAAAATTCACCAAAAATCTGAAAATGGAGGTAAATATTCGTAAAAGATCATTTTAAAGGAAATTTTATGGTCTTTCTCGTGATATAAATTTTATAACCCTCAAATTATTATTTTAAATGCAAACTTAAAAAAGGTTACTAAAACAGTTTAAAAATTTAATTTAAAAAAATCTAAGAAGAATTTTTCAAAAACCTTTCTAAGTGCACCCCTACACTATAAGAAAAACCACCATGCAAAATTTCAGCCCTTTAGGTCCAGCGGATTGGTCCGTGCGTTGTATGTCAGTCAGTGTGTCAGTCAGTTACAGAACTGTTTTATATTTATAGATATATATAATAAAATATTCATTTTATTTTAATGTTACCTTTGAACTCAAAGACGCATTCCAATTTCAAGCCGATTTTTCTTCTGTAAAAAGGTACTTCTTATGGTCCACTAAATACACTACTTAGCTCCATGTATCAAAGATATCTTCGATTCTTTAAATATATTCGTCTAAATGTGAACAAATAACTAAGGAAACTGATCTAAAATGGTTTTCATTCGTTACTTAAAACATGTAAAAGGGAATTCCGTCCGAATGTATTTACTTTTGTATTATTCTCGAAGTGTGTATATTATTGGTCGATTAATAAATCGTTTAAGGCGACAATGGACCTTCAGACTGACAAAATTATGTCCCCGAAACGATTTTTTTTCTTTCAGAAAATGATTCTGCAACTCATCAACTTTAAATTTAAAAATAAGTATGTTGATCTTATCATTATTAACCAAGTTATAAGTATTTTTTTCAAACGTAAATAATGGAAATGTTAGTCAAATTAAAACTTTAAATGCCATTTTCTCAAAGCATGTTTTCATATCGTTTCGGTGAGTTCAAAATGTTCCATGCATCATACTTTTTCTTGAATTTTCATAAAATTTCATAAAATGATTATTAATATATGTTAGAATAAAACTTACTAATAAATTCATTATATTATTTTAAAACAACTTAAATTTTTTACAATAAAATTTCTTTTTTGATAAATTGCATAAAATGACCTATTTTTATCGATTTCTTTTTTAGTTTTTATAAATATGACTGTAAATCAAATATTGCTAGTAACTTTTATTATAACTATATAAAGCTAGCTAAAGAGAGAAAATTAGATATCTGAGACAAAAATTGATGCGCATGGAGCATTTTTAAATAGAGTAATTAACAAACTGATTTTAATTAATTACATTCTGATTAATTTTTTTTAATTTAGAATTTTCCTCACTAAACAACACTGTATAAGTATACAAAATTTCATAACAATTGGTTGATAAATAAAAAAAAAGTTTTTCATGGTCCATTTTCGCCTTAAATAGAATATGCAAGCCTAAAATAAAAAAAAAGTATACGGCCTCGTATATCAGTTTGCGAAAGTGTTCAGAATCAAACATCAGTTGCCGAACAGAAAGCAAATTATCGCCGTCAGTGCTACATCACAACGTCAAGAAAGAAATGATCACGTGGCTACCGTCGAACCAATAACTCCGCAATTCAGGAATGTGTCAATCAAGCGCTTTCGTAGGTCGAGCTTTCGTAGGCGCGTATTTTGCTGTGGGGAAAATCATCTTTTAGAAGCGAATTGAGCGCAAAGCGAATAATTCTAGGCTAGAGGATTTATTTTTAGATGAGTAAAGGTTGAGCGCGAAGTCAAAATTACAAGATCAGCAATATTAAGGTCCAGATGACCCAAAGATTGAGGTCTGCACATGCACGTGTAGCAGGAAGCTCGGAGGAAATTGGGTTTTGGCGGTAGATTGGAGAAAAATCTCGTTGACCACAGAAGCTCGCGGCTGCGTGCCGAATAAGTTATCAAAATGGCGAAGCGCGGTAATCAACCTGGAGAGTGGTCAACTTATGAAGTTCAATAAAGCTGGATTTATCACGAATTGGATTACTTCCTTAATGGCCTCGCCACTCGCCCATTTATTTTAATATACGTATTGACTGCATCAAATCGAATTTACACAGGAGCAAAACACGCTGCCTGACATATATATATATATATATATATATATATATATATATATATATATATATATATATATATATATATATATATACATACATACATACATACATACATACATACATCTCTCTCTCTCTCTCTCTCTCTCTCTATATATATATATATATATATAGAGAGAGAGAGAGAGAGAGATTATTAACTTAAATATACTAAGACAATTTGAAATATTGTCTTCACTCTATCAGATCATTTTTATCACATGAATTGTAACTTTACAATGTTCCTGAAGCTAAATAACCTCAAGTTTTCTCCCCTTCAATTAGAATAAATCTCCCTTCCCCCAGAAGAAAGTGTCCACGGTATTCGCAACTGACTGCCAGCCGAGTTCCAAATGCATGTTTATTGAATTTCCGAGCGCCCGCATTCTCTACGCGCGGGAGAGAGACATTTTCGAAATGGAATTTCATTAAATAATTTCTGCGCGATAACACATCCGGGAGACTAACTTCTGGAGGTATTTATTACAAATGGAATAAGTTAATACGCGCACAGAACAGGTCTGAAGAAAATGCCGTGTGAAATTTCATTACGTTCCAGAGCGTGCGCATTAAGACAGTTTAACGATGCAAATGGCTGTCGGTATTAAAAGTCTTTTGTGGGACACTAACATTAGCTTTATTTGCATTTTCCGCAATAGTTTAACAGCGTTTGCTCTTGTTTCGTATGTTTACGGAACTGTCATACGAATGAATCAAATTAAATGAAATTTTTGTGTTTTGTGTCTGGATCAACATTCAAACACGCGTTATTGAATTTGATCCTCGTAATCAAGTCAAAACTGTAATCGACTGCTGGTGTAAACCATTCAACTGATATTAAAAGTTATATTATAGCGAAATCTAATATATATACTATTAAATATTTGTCTTTTAAAGACTGCAATTTTTCTTAAAATTTTCGAATTCTTTTTGCTATATTTCAAAAGGAAATTCAGTTATTTTTCTTGCGTATTTTCTAAATCGAAAATTAAAGTTAAACTTTCGTAAAATATTTTTCAAACACAGAATGATTTTAAGTAACAGAAAATGGTATTGAAAAGTTTTCTAAATTATAAACTAAATTTACTTTTAGTTAAAAACTAAAACCAAGAAACGAGTTTCAATAAAGTCTTCAAAAGTGTGGAATTTCAGGAATTATATACAGTCTCCTTTTAACCAAAATACGTGTTTGTTTGGTTGAACAAATAGACCAAATTTGAACAGTTTAGGGAACTGAAAAAATGGTGTTATATTTTTTATTACAAGAGAGATAATTATTTATAAAATTGTTTTTGAGATTAAATTCCGATTTTCCGGCAACCTTGTAGTACAGTGTGTCCCCAAAATTATGATGGGTGATTTAAATGGTTACAGCTCCGGAACAAAGCATTGTAGAGAGATGAACTTGTAGTACAGTGTGTCCCCAAAATTATGATAGGGGATTTAAATGGTTACAGCTTCGGAACAAAGCATTATAGAGAGATGAACTTGTAGTACAGTGTGTCCCCAAAATTATGATGGGGGATTTAAATGGTTACAGCTTCGGAACAAAGCATTGTAGAGAGATGAACTTGTAGTACAGTGTGTCCCCAAAATTATGATGGGGGATTTAAATGGTTACAGCTTCGGAACAAAGCATTGTAGAGAGATGAACTTGTAGTACAGTGTGTCCCCAAAATTATGATGGGGGATTTAAATGGTTACAGCTTCGGAACAAAGCATTGTAGAGAGATGAACTTGTAGTACAGTGTGTCCCCAAAATTATGATGGGGGATTTAAATGGTTACAGCTCCGGAACAAAGCATTGTAGAGAGATGAACTTGTAGTACAGTGTGTCCCCAAAATTATGATGGGGGATTTAAATGGTTACAGCTTCGGAATAAAGCATTGTAGTGAGACGAACTTGTAGTACAGTGTGTCCAAAAATTATGATGGGGGATTTAAATGGTTGCAGCTTTGGAACAAAGCATTGTAGAGAGATGAACTAGTAGTACAGTGTGTCCCCAAAATTATGATGGGTGATTTAAATGGTTACAGCTTCGGAACAAAGTATTGTAGAGAGATGAACTTGTAGTACAGTGTGTCCCCAAAATTATCATGGGGGTTTTAAATGGTTACAGCTTCGGAACAAAGCATTGTAGAGAGATGAACTTGTAGTACAGTGTGTCCCCAAAATTATGATGGGGGATTTAAATGGTTACAGCTCCGGAACAAAGCATTGTAGAGAGATGAACTTGTAGTACAGTGTGCCCCCAAAATTATGATGGGGGATTTAAATGGTTACAGCTTCGGAACAAAGCATTGTAGAGAGATGAAATTGTAGTACAGTGTGTCCCAAAATTATGATGGGGGATTTAAATGGTTACAGCTTCGGAATAAAGCATTGTAGTGAGACGAACTTGTAGTACAGTGTGTCCAAAAATTATGATGGGGGATTTAAATGGTTGCAGCTTCGGAACAAAGCATTGTAGAGAGATGAACTAGTAGTACAGTGTGTCCCCAAAATTATGATGGGGGATTTAAATGGTTACAGCTCCGGAACAAAGCATTGTAGAGAGATGAACTTGTAGTACAGTGTGCCCCCAAAATTATGATGGGGGATTTAAATGGTTACAGCTTCGGAACAAAGCATTGTAGAGAGATGAAATTGTAGTACAGTGTGTCCCAAAATTATGATGGGGGATTTAAATGGTTACAGCTTCGGAATAAAGCATTGTAGTGAGACGAACTTGTAGTACAGTGTGTCCAAAAATTATGATGGGGGATTTAAATGGTTGCAGCTTCGGAACAAAGCATTGTAGAGAGATGAACTAGTAGTACAGTGTGTCCCCAAAATTATGATGGGTGATTTAAATGGTTACAGCTTCGGAACAAAGTATTGTAGAGAGATGAACTTGTAGTACAGTGTGTCCCCAAAATTATCATGGGGGTTTTAAATGGTTACAGCTTCGGAACAAAGCATTGTAGAGAGATGAACTTGTAGTACAGTGTGTCCCCAAAATTATGATGGGGGATTTAAATGGTTACAGCTCCGGAACAAAGCATTGTAGAGAGATGAACTTGTAGTACAGTGTGCCCCCAAAATTATGATGGGGGATTTAAATGGTTACAGCTTCGGAACAAAGCATTGTAGAGAGATGAAATTGTAGTACAGTGTGTCCCAAAATTATGATGGGGGATTTAAATGGTTACAGCTTCGGAATAAAGCATTGTAGTAAGACGAACTTGTAGTACAGTGTGTCCAAAAATTATGATGGGGGATTTAAATGGTTGCAGCTTCGGAACAAAGCATTGTAGAGAGATGAACTAGTAGTACAGTGTGTCCCCAAAATTATGATGGGTGATTTAAATGGTTACAGCTTCGGAACAAAGTATTGTAGAGAGATGAACTTGTAGTACAGTGTGTCCCCAAAATTATCATGGGGGTTTTAAATGGTTACAGCTTCGGAACAAAGCATTGTAGAGAGATGAAATATACGTCAAATTGAAGAGAAAATCTCCATGTATCTTATCTGTTCAGCAGACTTCGATGCGGGCTCCTTTAGTTGCCCTGCAGGCGTCAAGACGATGTTCAGTCTCTTCCCATACATGGCAGAGAATGTCAGGCGTGATAGACGAAACAGCTTCAGTGATCGGGGGGGTGGGAGGGGCACACCACCTTTAAATCTTCAAAAAAAATCGATATTTGGTTTTTGCTATAATCTGATTATCGAGACATTTCTGAACAATATGTAAAAAACCGCATAAAAAAATTCGCATTATTTCTCCAGTTATGAGAGTTTATGTAAAGCTCACTCTGTTGCCATGGCCATGTATATTCCAACTTTAACGTCAGTTTTCTCAAATAAGTAAATTTTTGGATTACGCGCACTGTTACTCCCAAACTATGTGTGCTAGACGCACAAAATTTTTATCAGATTTGTATTTTAAGCTTCTTTACATACTAAAACCAAAAAATTAAAAATAAATTTGTAAAAAAATGTTTTACACTTGAAAGTGTTTTAAAAATTTGCTAAATTTTAATTTTTTTTAAGTTTTATGTAAATTTTTCAATTTAATCTATTTTTTGTATAATTTTTGGTTTTACATTAAACTTGAGTATATTATTAATTTAATTTGACCAAAAAATAGTTTCTGCATGCATATTTCTTAATTTTATGATGCGCGAAACATCCAATGATTTTTTTCCCTTTTTAGTAATGTGTACATTTAAAAATAAAATCTAAAAATTATTTATGGATTTACAAGTTCTAATTTTGTTTAAAATATAACTGAAGAATTGAAATTTTGATATAAAACAAAAAAATTATATACATATATATTAACATTATTGTAGTTTCGGTAGCTCGAATTTGTTCCTGTTTACGGTCATTTCAGTGTAGACAAAGGTAGTCTGCCCCCTTAAATGGTCCAGATTACAGACATGACTGGAAAACACTTGTGTTTTTACGTAACCCCAAAAATAGAAATCCGTGAGGATAAGGTCTGGATTCCCTTGGGGGGGGGGAGATCCACCCTTCTCATTCGAACCATCGATGAGGAAATGTTTCGTTAAGAAATTCCCGCACGATTGTAGCAAAATGCGGAGAAGCTCCGTCTAACTGGAAAATGAAATTCTCCGAAATTTTCCGGTGCTAGTCCCGGAGTCTGTTGGAGTCTGCACTTAAGCTTTCGCACACTTAAACTTAGAATGTTTATCTTTCGAAAGTTTATCGTTCTATAATTCGATACTACTCGTCATAGTCCATTATTCTTGTGATGAACTGGTTCGTAATCGCTTTCGTCACTTGAAGATATTAGAGTTCATTTATTTTTTGTTACCGTTTAGTCTGTAATAAGTTTTTGCTACGACGTTTCGTTTGATCAGCTGCTTGTGAACGTCGAGATAACCAGATATAAACGATCGAAGCTCTTTTTTGGAATTTCAGACTTCTATCGGAATTGTTATCTATTTTAAGAAAATGCTTTTCCAATTTGCTGCAAAGCTGGAACCCTGCATAAAAATGCAGAAAAAAAACCGCATAAAAAACCGCACAAAAGCAGGTTGGACTATATATATATATATATTAATATATATATATATATATATATATATATATATATATATGTATGTATGTATATATATATATATATATATATATATATATATATATATATGTGTGTGTGTGTGTGTGTGTTTGTTTGTTTGTGTAAAGAATATTTTAGAGAAAGAATAATAGTTAAATAATTTAAGGGGGGCTTAAAGGTAAATCTAGTTTCTAGCGTTAAATGTCACTGTTTTTGTACTTCGAGACGCGCTACAGGAAGGGGAATCCCCGTTTAGAAAGTTGGACTTAATTCACGAGGTGTTGGAGAAAAACCGAAGGGGAAAATCTATTAATAGTAACACTCTTAGCCACTCCCCAACCTTATCTTCGGTGTAAGCGTCACGAATTGCGTCACGCGTACCTTAAGACAAAGGGTAGGTTAGTATTTAGACCGGGATGAGAATTCACGGACAGCGGATATGAGTTAGGAATACTCAGTGTTTGAAAATGGCGAGCGCTGAGATGTGCGTCTGCCTTACTTCGGTGCCACGAACTGTAAACTAAGAAGACTGCAAATACTAAATTAGTGAACGGGCGGAATACGACGCTCGTCATATATATATATATATATACATATATATATATATATATATATATATATATATATATATATATATATATATATATATATATATATATATTGATTGGAGTGTTTGTCTTCCATTTAACGTATGACTCGTAACATGATTTGTTGCATAGCTATTGCCATTCGAAATCCCATCGTAATTATTAGGACACACTGTGTATAATGCGTCGAATTTAGCGGCGATTCAGTGCGGCATTAAAATTACTTTACATTTTAACGTAGGATTACGTTCCTAAATAACGGTTTAGCGGAAAGGAAAATTTCAGACGCTGAAACCGTCCGTCCATCGGTCCTCGCGAGTTATAATTTTAAAGAAGTAAGTAAAGATAAGTAATTCTACGTTAATAACCTGCGGCAGTTTCGTTAGAAGAGACTACCTGAAAATTTTTCTGTGTTATTAACCTGCTATTTACAGGTTACTAGATGAATACCCGTGCTTCGCTACGGAGTACATTTAAATTAAATACAATGGTCAATGTATGCAATGGTCAATGTATGCAAATTCTAAAAGTTAATCTTTAAAAATTCACCAAAACTCAGAAACTGACGGTAGAGATTCGAAAAAGAGTTCAGTTTAAAGGAATTTTTATGATCTTTCTCGTGATATAAATTTTATAACCCTGGAATTATTCTTTTAAATGCAATCTTAAAAGAAATTACTAAAACAGCTTAAAAATTTAATTTTAAAATATCTATGAAGAATTTTTCAAAAATCTTTCTTAATGCACCCCTACACCATAAGAAGAATCGCCATGCAAAATGTCAGCCCTTTAGGTCCAGCTGTTTCGTCTGTGCGTTGTATGTCAGTCAGTCAGTCAGTGAGTCAGTCAATTACGGAACTGTTTTATTATATATATAATAGCCGTTGTCTCTGTATAACACTTCCGGGCTGTACTCATCTTTCAAGTGAAGCCCTCAGTAAACAAACAGCCGGTTAGGCTTAATTTCAATTTCAGATGTGGATCAGAATATTTTCTTACCTAAAAACCAATATCTTCTCCATCAAATCACGTTTGTTCAGCCTATTTTTCTATAAAACTTTCAGAACTAAATAAAATTGGATGCTTTTAGCTGTATATTTAACAGTTTTTAAAAATCTGTTTACATTTGCGATGAATTCTGAAACTAAACAAACTTGAATGTGAATGAATAAAGTAGCTCAAGTATTCATATCACGTAGTGAGCTGTAAAAAACTGGATGGCAGTCTACTACTCCAATCGCATGAAAAACTAAATAAATAAAAAATAATGAAAGGGTATGCTTTTACAAGGTGTGGATTAAATGCAATATTGTTAGATAATTCGGGATATTTTTTAACTTTCATATATTTTTCCATTATGACGTCATTATTAGTATTATGACGTCAAAATGATATGACGTCAAAATGACGGGTTACCTTCTAATATATAGAGATTGATACAGGTCTGTAGTACAATTGTTGAAAAAGCAACGTAATTAATATTTAATGAAATATTTATGGTAAATATCAAAATTTACCATTATCGCATCGAAAACGACACATTCCGAAGACACTTTCTCAACATAGAGAAAGTGTCTTCGGAACCCACATCAAGAAAATAACTTTTCTAGATGTGGGTGAAATTTCTCACGATCTGCCAACACCGCGCGAGTCAGTCAATTGTTTACGTCTGAACAGCGAGCACCCGGCCACAACACCCGGCCGGGAAGAATGTACCATGGAGCCAGATTAATTAAAACCAACTTCAGACGAACGCGTGGCTAATGGATAAGAGGGGAGGGATTTCTTTTTATCGTTTTACGAAGATGGCAACTTCTCGATTCGGCGAGTTTTTTGTTTTTCACTTTGCACTTTTCGGAAGATTTCTCGCCAGTGGAAAAATTTCGCCCGGGATAATTATATTGGCTCCAACAGACTCGCAGTGCTGCCATCTGGCATCGGGGTGATTCAACTTCGAAGCGCTGATAAATTATCGTGACAGACGTTTCAAGAGAAAGAAGGGGGAAAAAAAAGAAGTTTATGGACGTCGAGAGCTGAGAACTCGTAATGAGTTGGAACAGAAGTTATTTCGCGAGTCTTAGCAGAGTGGAGTTGTAATATAATCGAAGTGATCTTTCGTGGTAGGAGTTGTCATAAATTTCACCCATACGTCATTTGAGGGGTGATTTAATTGCATTCGCTTTTGCGATGGGATCTAGACAACCTGCGACGCATTTAGTCACGCATGCTTTATACATTAAGACGAATCATCGCTAACTTTAATAATTCACAAAATATATCTTTACCATGTTTTTATTAACTTGCTTTCTTGTGTGTTTGTGTGTTTGTCAAGTACAAATCTTGCAATCGATTTTTAACTAACTTCCCGACTAACTAGGCATTTGAAGCTTTTAGAATAGCTCAGAACACGATGACAATGCATTTTTTTAAATACTTTTAGCCATATTTAAGCAGAATTAAATTAACTTTCACTTATTTTCAGTTAATTTCGTTTTGTAGACTGGTGCAGCCATCTATTGGCCGGAACGGGAACGAAAAGTTAAACGCAAGTTAACTTCCAATTAGCTTCATTTTCTTTGAAGTCGATGGAATAATTCATCAAAAACATTTTAAAAGGTATTTATTAATACATAGAATTGTCAAGTTTATATGATTCAACAGAAAATTTAAAAACATGGTATATAAAAAGTTCTTTTTATCTTGTAATTAGCTGTACCCGTCCCGGCGTTGCTCGGGTAATGTAATTACCAAATTTTAGTAGCCTTAACCCTTTGTTAATGGGCGTCGCTTTCATCCTTTTCCTCACCACAATACATTATTTTACCCATATAAATTTAATCCTTTCTGGCACATTTTGGCAAAATTTTTGACATAGGATTACTTAAAACGTACAAATTCCTGTTCAATAAAATAAAATTATTAAACAAATCAAAACTACTAAACAAATGAAGTCATTGTTTAAATTCTTCACACATTTTTTCAAACAACAAAGTGCAAGTTATATGAGAATAAGTAATTGTTGCCAAAAAAAAATAAGGCATTAGGAAATTGGATTTTTTAATCGAATATCACTGCAATAGTATTCGATTTCCTTGAAAGCGAATATGTCACATCCTCCACATGCTGAAATTCTTTGAAATCTTCATAGATTTTTTCCACAAACACACCACAAATTATATGATATTAACTAAGTGTTGGCCAAAAAAATTACGGCATTACTAAATGCGATTTTTAAATCGATTATCACTGCAATAGTAATCGATTTCCTTTAACCACCCAATCCCTCATAGAAAACAAACGCCCCAACACATCACGAGCTTGACGTCGAAAAAGACACGCCCATTTTCCTCCTCTTTACCTTCGTCCGGAAATGAAGAACGAAATCTCCAAAATGAGATTTCTCGCAAGAGTTTCCGAATCATAAAATAAATTATTAAAAAATAACTACAATTTGTAAATTAATTTTGATTCTGGCTTTCAAAACTGTGATGTCTAGGGTCTCTGAGATAAAAATTTCGTAAAAATGTAATGACATTTACGTATCGATTCAAAAATTTGGAAAAAAGGGTCGCGGACAAAATCGCGTTTTTTTCCGAAAAACGGGTGCGTACAGGCGATCGAAAAAAAATCACAATTAATCGATAAATTAAGACAGACAATTTTAATTATGATTTCCGTATAGTGTCATCTTTGCCGTATAGGCTCGTCCGAAAAAAAAACTTTTTTGGACGGATACGTTAGGATTTACGGAGCTTTTACTCGTCCGGGAGCTCCAAATCGCGACTAAATATTTAATTACGGAAAATCTAATTAAAAAATCGAAAAAAGTCTTCGAGGTGCATAATGAGACCTCGGGGGGCATCTTCGTGTCGAATCTCAAGACTGTCCGACCTGCCGTCTTTGCGCCGTGCCGCGAGCAGACAAAAACTTGGTCACACACACACAGACTTTGCCTTTTATATATAAAGATTATTACTAGCTGAATACCCGTGCGGAGTACATTTTAGGATAATTACAATGAAAAAATAATCAAACTGATTTTTAGAGTATTTCCTTAATAAACAATATTTGTTGTTTCTTTATTGGGCAGAACTAATATTACCAAGCTCGTCCGCGAACTTACGCTTGAGCAAGCTACGTAAAACTGACCGTGGGAGAAACAATTTCCTCTCAAATCTACGCCAGCGTATTTTAAAGTTTGATTTATCGTCATGGCGAAGCATACTTTGAGGAGAAATTTCAGTCTCTTAAAGTCAAAAGGGAGGTCATTGGGTATTAGAGGAATGCGTGGCACGCACGCTTTTCCTTCTTGAGCACAACCGGTTAAAATAATGGCTTCGATTAAAATTTTTATGCAGGGCTTTGACTTGTAGTCCAGTGCTATTACGCAATTTCGGTGGTTTTAAATTCGAAAGGAGCATTATTGGTGTGCCCTTCCTCAAAGAGAGCTTATGATATGGAACTCCCGGTGGTTTAAGGGAATTTAAAAACTATACTAGATAATTAATGGCATCATCTGAATTACAGACAGTGATTATCGACTTGTAGACCATTTCTTGCCTGTCAAAGGACTTTAGGAACATGTCATTAATGACCGCAGCTTGATCGTTTTTTGGAGTCAAAATGGCCCTTTCACAAAACTATTCTATAGGCTTATTCTGTATTTGAGCAATGCGTGGATAAATGTGATCTATCAGTTCCTATTCTTAAAAAAGTTCCATCTCAACTTGTCTAGTGTTTAAATTTTATCTTTTATATTTTTATCAATTTATTTCGTTGTTATGCACGTGACGCAAAATTTATTTGAAGTGTCAGAAAAAGAAAAGAAATCTCGTGATCGGCATTTGATAAACTAAATTATAAAAATTAATCTTTAAAAATTCATCAAAAATCAGATAATGATGGTAAAGATTCAAAAAAGATTTCATTTTAAAGAAATTTTTATATTTCGCGTGATATAAATTTTATAACCCTCGGACTATTATTTTAAATGCAAACTTTATGAAAAAAATTACAATAAACAGCTTAAAAATGTAATTTTCAAAAATCTAGGAAGAATTTTTCAAAAATCTTTCTTAGTGCACCCCTACACTATAAGAAGAATCGCCGTGCGAAATTTCCTCCTTTTAGGTCCAGCGTTATCTGTCAGTCAGTCAGTCACGGAACCGTTTTCTATACATAGATTATGACGTTTTATAAATGAAACTATGGCGATCGTCATAATGGTTGAACAAAAATATTCAAAAAACACTAGGCTTGAAAATGTTTGACTAAAAATTATATTTTATTTTCCCTTTAAACTTTTTTTTCTATAATTGATATACGTCTTCTGAATACTTAGAATCATATTTTTGTAAAAACATTTCCTCAGAAAAAGATTCATTTTACAGACGATAGGTGGCAGCAGTGATATTTGAAACGGACCAGCTTGTTTTTGCCTAAACATAAATATAAATTTACTGTAGAAGGTAAGTAAAATATCTATATTACTCGGTTGCACATCATGATGCGATTTCGACGAAACGATCTCAGCACTAAGGTCCTACTGTTTCCAATCTCTATATATAAAACAGTTCCGTAACTGACTCATTCATTCACTGACTGACTGACTGACATACAACGCACAGACCAAACCGCTGGACCTAAAGAGCTGAAATTTTGCATGGCGATTCTTCTAATAGTGTACGGGTGCACTAAGAAAGATTTTTCAAAAATTCTTCTTAGATTTTTTAAAATTAAATTTTTAAGCTGTTTTTTAAACTTTTTTTACGTTTGCATTTAAAATAATACATTGAGGGTTATGAAATTTATATCACAAGAAAGATCATAAAAATTCCTTCAAAATGAATTTTTTTTCGAATTTTTACCTCCATTTCCTGATTTTTGGTGAATTTTTAAAGATTAATTTTTAGAATTTAATTTATTAAATGCTGATCACGTGATTTCTTTTTCTGGTACTTTCAATAAATTTATCGTCATGTGCGTAACAACTAAATAGACAAAAAAAAATATTTTTTTCTCTTTCTAATGCAGCAGACATTTGGATATTATCCAAAAGAAATGCATATCCCTTACGATTTTTTTATAATTATATATATATATATATATATATATATATATATATATATATATATATATATAGATATATTTTACATCAATTGTATACATTGATCATCGCATTTATTATAAATATATATATTTATTTTTTGGCATAAATTGCATACGTTGACCGTTGTATTTAATTTGAATGTACTCCGTAGCGAAGCGCGGGTTTTCAGATAGTATAACATATTTACTTTCCCGCATTATTCAAGTTCGCCAAAATAACCATTGAAGCAAGTAACATAATGCTTTGGCGTCGTTTTTTTATATGAATACATTTATATAAATATATTTTGAATATAAATTTGAATATATTTATGTTTCAAAAGCTGGTAACTTTCTAATGTTCATTTTTAAAAATCTTTTAATTTTCTTTTACCTTATAAATCACAGCTTATTCTTAGTGGCTGTATAACGATTGATTTTTTATAATATTTTTAAAATATTAATTATGTGTATATAGGGTTAATAACTGTAGTTATGCTGTTTGTGACTTTCCTCATTTTGCATAAATTATATTTACTATTATGCTATTCGTTTTCCGAGTTAAGGCTGTTTTAATTACAATTTTGATCGACACTGAAAAAAAAGTAACATTCATAAGGTTTTTGGGTCACAGTTTTGTGAAAAGTGACCTTAATAATACCTCTTTAAGGCTGCTGTGTACTAATTCTATTGGATTCGTTCACCTCAATGTTAACCTATATGGAGAAAATGTGTCGACTATAGAAAGGTACATAAATGCCGATAATCCAATAGAAATGGTATTTTCAGACAGCCTGAACTTTTCTGTATCTTGCAGAACGATTCATTTTATAAATTATGTTCACCAAAGGAATTTAGGAAAGTTTAAACGCATTATATCAGATTTTTCTCCCAGATAATTTAAATTTTAAAATATTATTTGCATTTTATTAAAACGAAAAATGCCTCATGGTGCAAGATTTCTTTCTCTATTACGAAGTACAGTTTTTTTTTCAAAAAATCTTTAAATCCAACTCGGCAATCTTTGGACACATATTCTCCATAGGTTGACATTGAGGTGAGAGAATCCAATAGGGTTAATACAGAGCCTTGAGATCTAAAATTACGTTTCAAACAGTCTTAGGACTAATTTTCCCTTTTACTTTACAACCTAACCGTTTCCCCAATATCATCAGTTCATGGGTACTTCAAAATTTGCAATCCTGAACCAATCACAAAACCTCGCAATAAAGAACGCCCTCTTCCCATGCAAGATGGAGCATGATTAATTAAAACCGCTGAAGAATGTTCGGCTAATGGAACGATGCAGTTCTTTTTCGGTGGTCTCGGGAATGGCGTCCCAGAACGTCTACATCGGAATTTTTTTTTAAAACTCTTCCTTTCTCCGGTTCTCGACAATTTTTCCCCCGAGGGAAAAATTCGGAGGAATAATTACGTTGATCCGGGCAACCCGCAGTGCCATCTGGCAACAAAATAATTAAACTTCACCGCATTGACAAATGATCGTGCATGTCTTTTTCTCTTTTGGAAAATGCTGTTTGTTATTAATATATATCCTAGTACCGAATTTGTAAAAGTGTGAGAAACACATCGGCGATATTTCAAACGCTGCTTTTGTAAATGAATATGGCCCACCCTCGATCCAAACGCTATGGAAAATTCCAGTTTGTTTCAATATTGCAATGAAATAAAGGTTTATTTTCGGCTGTCAATATTGCACCGAAATAAATTTGGAACAGATGTAGTATACGCAACGGGCGCCAATTTGGCGAAAAATTGGTGCCAAATTCCCGTTCGGAGACATATTAGGCTTAAACTGCGAAATATAAACAAAAGTGGCCACCAAGAAAGAACAAATAAATAGGAAAACAAACTTACTGCTGGCTTTATGAAACTCGTAGGCGCACACAGGATCTTCGCTTCTCTCATATACCCTTACTTGACTCCGCTACGCTCCGTTACGCTTCTGTTCAAAAACATTACAGAAAATCCCCAGCCCGGTGGCTTCGCTACGTACCGCTGGCTGTAGCGGTCAGTAAAACAAAGCTTATCGCGCAAAAATTCAAAAAATATCATCCGATCTTAAAATCCTCCCTGCCAGAAAATAAAAACCGCCAAACAACCATCAGACTTGGCGAAAAATCGCCCCTTGGCGCTCGTTGCGTATGCTACATCTATACCATAAATTTATATCTGCCTACGTTCAAAGAATTTTTTTTTCAAAATTATACAGCAAGGATGAAATACAGGGCGAGCCAAAAGTACGTAAAAACTTTAAAAATTCATAAAAAAGGAAGAAATTATGATAAAGAAGTGCGGTTTGCAAGAAAATGTTCACAAGGAAGTCGGATTTTTTTTTAGCAGCAACAACAAAAGAATTGGTTTAATAATTACAAGATAAAAAGAACTTTTTATATGCCACGTTTTTAAATTTTCTGTTGAATCATATAAACTTGACAATTCTATGTATTAATAAATACTTTTTAAAATTTTTTTTGATGAATTATCCCATCAACTTGAAAGAAAATGATCAAATGCGTAATAAAGAGAGCAATTATAAGAAATTTTCAAACAACAAAATTAACTGAAAATGAATTCAATCCTGCTTAAAGATGGCTAAAAGTATTAAAAGAATGCATTCTCATCGTGTTCTGAGCTATTCTAAAAGTTTCAAATGTCTAGCTAGTCAAGAAGATAGTTAAAATCGATTGCAAGATTTGTACTGGACAAACACACAAACAAGAAAGCGAGTTAATGAAAACATGGTAAAATTGAATTCAATTCTGATTAAAGATGGCTTAAAGTGTCCAAAGAATGCATTGTCATCGGGTTCTGAGCTATTCTAAAAGTTTCAAATTTCTAGCTAGTCAAGAAGATAGTTAAAATCGATTGCAAGATTTGTACTGGACAAACACACAAACAAGACAGCGAGTTAATGAAAACATGGTAAAATTGAATTCAATTCTGATTAAAGATGGCTTAAAGTGTCCAAAGAATGCATTGTCATCGGGTTCTGAGCTATTCTAAAAGTTTCAAATGTCTAGCTAGTGAAGAAGATAGTTAAAATCGATTGCAAGATTTGTACTGGACAAACACACAAACAAGAGAGCGAGTTAATGAAAACATGGTAAAATTGAATTCAATTCTGATTAAAGATGGCTTAAAGTGTCCAAAGAATGCATTGGCATCGGGTTCTGAGCTATTCTAAAAGTTTCAAATGTCTAGCTAGTCAAGAAGATAGTTAAAATCGATTGCAAGATTTGTACTGGACAAACACACAAACAAGAGAGCGAGTTAATGAAAACATGGTAAAATTGAATTCAATTCTGATTAAAGATGGCTTAAAGTGTCCAAAGAATGCATTGTCATCGGGTTCTGAGCTATTCTAAAAGTTTCAAATGTCTAGCTAGTCAAGAAGATAGTTAAAATCGATTGCAAGATTTGTACTGGAGAAACACACAAACAAGAGAGCGAGTTAATGAAAACATGGTAAATTTGAATTCAATTCTGATTAAAGATGGCTTAAAGTGTCCAAAGAATGCATTGTCATCGGGTTCTGAGCTATTCTAAAAGTTTCAAATGTCTAGCTAGTCAAGAAGATAGTTAAAATCGATTGCAAGATTTGTACTGGAGAAACACACAAACAAGAGAGCGAGTTAATGAAAACATGGTAAATTTGAATTCAATTCTGATTAAAGATGGCTTAAAGTGTCCAAAGAATGCATTGTCATCGGGTTCTGAGCTATTCTAAAAGTTTTAAATGTCTAGCTAGTCAAGAAGATAGTTAAAATCGATTGCAAGATTTGTACTTGACAAACACACAAACAAGAAAGCGAGTTAATGAAAACATGGTAAAATTGAATTCAATTCTGATTAAAGATGGCTTAAAGTGTCCAAAGAATGCATTGTCATCGGGTTCTGGGCTATTCTAAAAGTTTCAAATGTCTAGCTAGTGAAGAAGATAGTTAAAATCGATTGCAAGATTTGTACTGGACAAACACACAAACAAGAAAGCGAGTTAATGAAAGCATGGTAAAATTGAATTCAATTCTGATTAAAGATGGCTTAAAGTGTCCAAAGAATGCATTGTCATCGGGTTCTGAGCTATTCTAAAAGTTTCAAATGTCTAGCTAGTCAAGAAGATAGTTAAAATCGATTGCAAGATTTGTACTGGACAAACACACAAACAAGAAAGCGAGTTAATGAAAACATGGTAAAATTGAATTCAATTCTGATTAAAGATGGCTTAAAGTGTCCAAAGAATGCATTGTCATCGGGTTCTGAGCTATTCTAAAAGTTTCAAATCTCTAGCTAGTCAAGAAGATAGTTAAAATCGATTGCAAGATTTGTACTGGACAAACACACAAACAAGAAAGCGAGTTAATGAAAACATGGTAAAATTGAATTCAATTCTGATTAAAGATGGCTTAAAGTGTCCAAACAATGCATTGTCATCGGGTTCTGAGCTATTCTAAAAGTTTCAAATGTCTAGCTAGTGAAGAAGATAGTTAAAATCGATTGCAAGATTTGTACTGGACAAACACACAAACAAGAGAGCGAGTTAATGAAAACATGGTAAAATTGAATTCAATTCTGATTAAAGATGACTTAAAGTGTCCAAAGAATGCATTGTCATCGGGTTCTGAGCTATTCTAAAAGTTTCAAATCTCTAGCTAGTCAAGAAGATAGTTAAAATCGATTGCAAGATTTGTACTGGACAAACACACAAACAAGAGAGCGAGTTAATGAAAACATGGTAAAATTGAATTCAATTCTGATTAAAGATGGCTTAAAGTGTCCAAAGAATGCATTGTCATCGGGTTCTGAGCTATTCTAAAAGTTTCAAATGTCTAGCTAGTGAAGAAGATAGCTAAAATCGATTGCAAGATTTGTACTGGACAAACACACAAACAAGAGAGCGAGTTAATGAAAACATGGTAAAATTGAATTCAATTCTGATTAAAGATGGCTTAAAGTGCCAAAGAATGCATTGTCATCGGGTTCTGAGCTACTCTAAAAGTTTCAAATGTCTAGCTAGTCAAGAAGTTAGTTAAAATCGATTGCAAGATTTGTACTGGACAAACACACAAACAAGAGAGCGAGTTAATGAAAACATGGTAAAATTGAATTCAATTCTGATTAAAGATGGCTTAAAGTGTCCAAAGAATGCATTGTCATCGGGTTCTGAGCTATTCTAAAAGTTTCAAATGTCTAGCTACTCAAGAAGATAGTTAAAATCGATTGCAAGATTTGTACTGGACAAACACACAAACACGAAAGCGAGTTAATGAAAACATGGTAAAATTGAATTCAATTCTGATTAAAGATGGCCTAAAGTTTCCAAAGAATGCATTGTCATCGGGTTCTGAGCTATTCTAAAAGTTTCAAATGTCTAGCTAGTGAAGAAGATAGTTAAAATCGATTGCAAGATTTGTACTGGACAAACACACAAACAAGAAAGCGAGTTAATGAAAACATGGTAAAATTGAATTCAATTCTGATTAAAGATGGCTTAAAGTGGCCAAAGAATGCATTGTCATCGGGTTCTGAGCTATTCTAAAAGTTTCAAATGTCTAGCTAGTGAAGAAGATAGTTAAAATCGATTGCAAGATTTGTACTGGACAAACACACAAACCAGAAAGCGAGTTAATGAAAACATGGTAAAATTGAATTCAATTCTGATTAAAGATGGCTTAAAGTGTCCAAAGAATGCATTGTCATCGGGTTCTGAGCTATTCTAAAAGTTTCAAATGTCTAGCTAGTGAAGAAGATAGTTAAAATCGATTGCAAGATTTGTACTGGACAAACACACAAACAAGAAAGCGAGTTAATGAAAACATGGTAAAATTGAATTCAATTCTGATTATAGATGGCTTAAAGTGTCCAAAGAATGCATTGTCATCGGGTTCTGAGCTATTCTAAAAGTTTCAAATGTCTAGCTAGTCAAGAAGATAGTTAAAATCGATTGCAAGATTTGTACTGGACAAACACACAAACAAGAAAGCGAGTTAATGAAAACATGGTAAAATTGAATTCAATTCTGATTAAAGATGGCTTAAAGTGTCCAAAGAATGCATTGTCATCGGGTTCTGAGCTATTCTAAAAGTTTCAAATGTCTAGCTAGTGAAGAAGATAGTTAAAATCGATTGCAAGATTTGTACTGGACAAACACACAAACAAGAAAGCGAGTTAATGAAAACATGGTAAAATTGAATTCAATTCTGATTAAAGATGGCTTAAAGTGTCCAAAAAATGCATTGTCATCGGGTTCTGAGCTATTCTGAAAGTTTCAAATGTCTAGCTAGTCAAGAAGATAGTTAAAATCGATTGCAAGATTTGTACTGGACAAACACACAAACAAGAAAGCGAGTTAATGAAAACATGGTAAAATTGAATTCAATTCTGATTAAAGATGGCTTAAAGTGTCCAAAGAATGCATTGTCATCGGGTTCTGAGCTATTCTAAAAGTTTCAAATGTCTAGCTAGTGAAGAAGATAGTTAAAATCGATTGCAAGATTTGTACTGGACAAACACGCAAACAAGAAATCGAGTTAATGAAAACATGGTAAAATTGAATTCAATTCTGATTAAAGATTGCTTAAAGTGTCCAAAGAATGCATTGTCATCGGGTTCTGAGCTATTCTAAAAGTTTCAAATGTCTAGCTAGTCAAGAAGATAGTTAAAATCGATTGCAAGATTTGTACTGGACAAACACACAAACAAGAAAGCGAGTTAATGAAAACATGGTAAAATTGAATTCAATTCTGATTAAAGATGGCTTAAAGTGTCCAAAAAATGCATTGTCATCGGGTTCTGAGCTATTCTAAAAGTTTCAAATGTCTAGCTAGTCAAGAAGATAGTTAAAATCGATTGCAAGATTTGTACTGGACAAACACACAAACAAGAAAGCGAGTTAATGAAAACATGGTAAAATTGAATTCAATTCTGATTAAAGATGGCTTAAAGTGTCAAAAGAATACATTCTCATCGTGTTCTGAGCTATTCTAAAAGTTTCAAATGTCTAGCTAGTCAAGAAGTTAGTTAAAAATCGATTGCAAGATTTGTACTGGACAAACACACAAACAAGAAAGCGAGTTAATAAAAACATGGTGATAAAAAGTCACCGGTAGATTATGCTTACATGCGAGAGATTCAGCAGAATTATGCAAATGAATCTTGCATTAAAAGACCGTGATACACGAGGATGTCTCACTCACTTTCAGAATGTTACCATTACACGATCGGGCGTTGTTGGTCAAGCTGTTAATATTCACCTTAGTTGTGTCGTACAGTGTTCTGGGGGTCATGCTGAACAAGGTATTTTCAACACATGGTATTTCTAGAACTATAGAGCTATTATAGGAAGGTGTCGTTAGGCGACACCTTTTGATAGGCTGAAATTGAGGCGACAAGAACCACTGTCCCTTGCCCAGCCGAAATTAAAGTAAAACTCAAAGTCAAATAAATGTAAGAAAATTAAACAAAGGGGAAGAAAATTTTCTAAAACTTTGGAGGAAAGAACAATAGCTGCTTATCAATTTATTACGTTTAAAATGTCGAACTTTTCCTAGGAAGAAAAATGAAGAGAACCCATCATAATATCCGTCTGAAGAATGCCCCTTCCTTTGCCAGATGGAGCAAGATTAATTAAAACCTAATTGGGTAGATTACGTGCCTAATGAAACAATGGAATTCTTTTTCATTGCTTGCCAAAACAGTAACTGCGAGGGTTTATTTCTTAAACTTTTTTTTTTTTATTCGAACTCTAGCTCTCGTAAATTTGTTCTGGAGGGGAGGTTGGGGGGAATATTTGCTTCGAATTATTATGCTTCTTCGATCGTTCAATTGGTAAATCGAATAATTATATTTCCATTGACAAATGGATCAGACGTTGATTTTTTGTAAACTTTAATTGTCCTAAGAAGTTTTTAGGAATGCCATTCTGGTGCTGTAGATGTTCGACGAAATATTCAGAGAATGAATTCCTCATTCTCGCATAGCCAATTAAAATGAATTTTTCCGTTTTTTTTCCACCTAGAATCTATTTATATATATTAACAGTTCCGTAACTGACTGACTGACAGATAACGCAAGTTAACTTCAAATTAACTTCATTTTTTTCAAGTTGATGGGATAATTCATCAAAAAATTTTCTTAAAAGGTATTTATCTATATATATAAAACAGTTCCGTAACTGACCGTTTTATATATAAACTGTTATATATATAAACTGTTATATATATAAACAGTTATGAACAGTTATGAACTGAAACAGTTATGAACTGTTATATATATAAACAGTTCCGTAACTGACTGACTGACAGATAACGCAAGTTAACTTCCAATTAACTTCATTTTTTTCAAGTTGATGGGATAATTCATCAAACAATTTTCTTAAAAGGTATTTATCTATATATATAAAACAGTTCCGTAACTGACTGACTGACTGACTGACTGCCTCCCTGACATACAACGCACAGACCAAACCACTGGACCTAATGGGCTGAAATTTTGCATGGCGATTCTTCTTATAATGCAGGGGTGCACTAAGAAAGATTTTTGAAAGATTCTTCTTAGATTTTTTTAAATTAAATTTTTAAGCTGTTTTTGTAACTTTTTTTAAGTTCGCATTTAAAACAATAATTTGAGAGTTATAAAATTTATATCCAGAGAAAGATCATAAAAATTCCTTCAAAATGAAATATTTTCGAATCTTTACCTTCAATTTCTGATTTTTGGTGAATTTTTAAGGATTAATTTTTTGAATTTAATTTATTAAATGCTGATCACGTCATTTCTTTTTCTGGTACTTTAAATAAATTTATCGTCACGTGCATATCAACTAAATAGACAAAAAAAAATTTCCTTGCTAATGCGGCAGCCGATTGAACATTATCCAAAAAAATATTAAAATTCAGTAAAAGATATGATCCTCAAACTATACTATATTAACTGTACGATATTCTTTAATATGTCCTATAAGATTTAAATTGAATATTCTCTTCTACATTATTTTGTCTATAAAAATATCCCTTACGATATTTTATAAATATATTTTTTTTGGTTTTTTTTACATAAATTGTATACATTGATCGTCGTACTTATTATATACAGAGGCTGTTGACACATTTTTTTAGACGATGTATATTGTATTCTCAAAACTAAATTACATAAAATTCTTCTGTTTTAAATGTTCTATTTGACATCCCTTATTCTGAACTATCTTTCGACACCGCAATTTCCAGGATAATAATGCCTTTTGAAGTGTCAGAAGAGGTATTCTATCCCATTCCTCCTGAACAGCTTTCGAGAGTCCTGTAAGGGTTTTGGGACGACGTTTTGATAATGCAGATTTTAAAAGTTCGAAAGCACAAAATTCCATAGGTGATACATCGGGAGATTTAGTAGGGATATCAGTGAAGGGTATGGCCTTGATACCAGTTTTTTGTTCCATTTCTTTTAGGAAATTTACAGTGGATTTTGATGTGTGACTGCTAGCTTTGTCCTGATGGAGTCTCACAGATTGATGGCACTGTGGGTAAAGCGATGGTATTTCATTCAGAATAATTGGAGATAGAATATGTTCCTGATAGTATTTGGAGTTAATCTTGACATTTTTTTCCACTCTCTTTCTTTTTAACTTGCCATTATAAGAAAAACCAGCAACAATCATGAATCCCTTAGAAAAACTTTCTTTCGATTCTTTGAACCATGTACTTAAATTTTTTTCTCTTCTTTTATGATAATAAATGGCTCTTTTATTGTTGCAATCATTTAAATACACCCATGATTCATCTATTGTGACAATTGTTTTCCATTTTTCTTTGGATAAGTGTTTCTCATTTGGATAAGTGTTTCTCAATTCTGCAGCGTGTCCTGCGTTCAGCGATATGATTTGGAAGAAGACGATGCACATTGCGTTTTTTCGCTTTCTTAAGATTTAAATCAACGTTTATCATTTTGTTTATAGTGGACACCGAGAATTTTAATGATTTTGCAACTGTCTTTTGACTAGGGGGATTTTATTTTAACATTAAACAACATACCTTTGCAATAGTCGAAGATGTCCGTTGTATCCTTGGATATTTGTTTGGAATTTTGTCCCACT
>OU015499.1:104609236-104669236 GCA_907164885.2 Dolomedes plantarius
TATATATATATATAAATTTATTCATCAGCCCGTATTCTTGGGATACATGCTATCGCACCCCGTAAGGTAAAGGTTAAGAAGAATTCAAGTAAATTGCGATATTGCTTAGAAATGAAGGAAAGTTTATTTTGAAATTTTTTTAATGAAATATGTTGTAATGTTTCATTCGACTATATTTGGGAAGAACGACTTTAGATAAGTTTTTTTTTCACTTTTATCGTCTTAAACAGGTTACAAATATCACAATTAACCAATCAGGACTGCAGCGAAGCTTATCAAAAGACTACATGTTTAACACAATACAATACGTACATCATGAACAGTCCGTTGAACAGTCCTACGATTCATACACAGCTGAGTTTCAGCTCAGAAATATGCCGATTTAGGCATATTTATACCCTCAGCGACATTCTCGATTGTTGTAAAAATGAAAAATTCCATAACCCCGCCACCTGCGTGAAATCTTGCTGGTATCATGTTGTTGTTCTTGTTGATGTTTCTAATGCCCCCTGGTGGAAAGTAATACCAGACCAGGTCCATATAGGCTAGCGGGCTAAGGGTGCGGGTCCAGTTTATAATGTCACCACAAGGGTAGGCGTCCGATTTAGGTAGGTGCCATCTAAATTTTGAACTAGCAGCCCCAGGGGTGACGTCTGGGGAGATCGTTCCCTCTCCCAACCTCTCTGACCTCATAGAGGGAGTTTCTGGTTTACGGATTTAACGTGCCCATATCCTGCCTAGACACTGAGGTATTGAATATCTTGCTTCGGGATTCGATCCGAGCACCCACGAAAGCCGACACGCTACCGCATGGCTACCTCAAGCCCTTATTGATATCATTATTCATGCGATCTCTCTTTAAAAGTTTAAGATTTCGGAATTTAAATAAATCCCTCTCCATCGTCAGACATAAATGGGCCCCTATCAGATCAGGGCCCTACCCGGCATCTTTTTGTTTAACGTGTTTTCTATTTTAAATTTATTAGCTCTGAGAGTACTAACGGTTCTGAGTTATCCCCTTCTTTATTATTTCTTTTCGTCTGTAACAGATTTTGCCTCATCAACTTTTTTCCAGTTAATTCTAAGTAATGTTTGGTTTCCTAGAAAAGAAGATTTATAATCCCGAAATTCAGTGAAATCAATTCGAGCGCCTTACTTTATGATCAGCGAGTACTTTGGAGATCTTCTAAACAGTAACACAGTGACAGATACATGTATGGATTTTAATAATCAGCACTAATGAGCTATTGCTATCACTTTGACACATTCGGGTCCCTGCCTTTTTTAATTTGCCAAAAATTCCAGGAATGCAAGTAATGTAGGTCCTTGGCGAAGTTTTACAGAGGAAGAAAGAGTATTCAACCTTTTTCAATGACACCTTGTTGCGTATTTTAAATCTCGAACCGAGATAGTTTATTTTTATCTCTTTGAAAGATTTCTATTTCTGCATTTGTTTTTTCAAGTTTGCCAAACAAGTAATACAGCACTGCTTTGGTGGCATTTAACAGGGAAAAAAATTACGAGTTTAATCAGTAACACCTTGGCGCGAATTTAAAATCGCCAATCGAGTTTTCTAGTAAATTGTCTTCCAAGTACTCAATAGCTAGTGTTTTATCACTTTGACAGAATTTGCGTTTCTGACTTTTTTTTAAGGTCGCTAAAAACAATGAATGAAACAAGTAATATCCCTGTTTTGGCAACGTTTAACACAGGAGAAAAAATATAGGCAATTTGATATTGAACACATTGGTGCATTTGTAAAATTCCGAACGGAATTGTTTTATGGTTTTTATTTAATTAAATATGTGAAAATGATTTTAATTTATTAATTTAAATTTAATTTGAGAAATATTTGAGGAAATTGTCTCGTGACGAATATTTCATTCTTGGAATATCGATTGTGGGTGACCCAACACAAATTCTTATGAAATGTGGGTGATCCAACACATTCTTATGAAATGTGGGTGACCCAACCTATTACGGGGGGGGGGTCTAGTGTATTAAAACTTCTGTCATGAATAAAAAATTGTTTTATTTGTCCCTAAAGGCCAGGGCAGCAACAGGGGAAAAATATAGGAAATTTGATATTGAACACCTTGGTGCACTTATAAAATTTCGAACAGAATTATTTTATGGTTTTTATTTAAGTAAATTTGAGACAATCCTTTTAATTTATTAATTTAAATTTAATATGAGAAATATTTGAAGAAATTGTCTCATGAATATTTCATTCTTGGAATATTGATTGTGGGCGACCCAACACACATTCTTATGAAATGTGGGTGACCCAACCTGTTACGCGGGGTCTAGTGCATTAAAATTTCTCTCATGAGTAAAAAAATTGTTTTATTTGTCCCTAAAGGACGGTAGCAACGCGTTCGATTATAAGATTTGTTACAGGAATGCTTTTTTGTTCTTTGGTAAAAACCTCAAACTACTGAAATTTTAAAAAAATGTAAATTTTTTTTGAGAAATATTTGAGGAAATTGTCTCATGACGAATATTTCATTCGGGGAATATTGATTGTGGGAGACCCAACACACATTCTTAAGAAATGTGGGTGAACCAACATATATTCTTATGAAATGTGGGTGAACCAACATACATTCTTATGAAATGTGGGTGACCCAACCTGTTAAGCGGGATATAGTGTATTAAAACGTCTGTCATGAATAAAAAATTGTTTTATTTGTCCTAAATTGACAGGACAGTAACGCGTTCGATTATAAGATTTGTTACAGGAATGCATTTTTATTCTTTGGTAAAAACCTCAAACTACTCAAATTTAAAAAAAAGAAAAAAATCAAAATCAACGAAAACACCAAAAAAGAGTAAAAAAATTTTAAAAATTCCACCGAAACTTTTTATGCAGACGAAACAGCAATTTTTTTGTTTTTATAATTTTGAGTTTGGAACTTCCTGCCTACATGCTCCCTCTTTTCAGGGTGAAAACTTGAAAGGGCAGAAAACTGTATGTCCAAAACCGATGCAAATCTTCAACTTTTTTTTAAGTAAGTAAATCTTATTTTTGCGTTTATTTTACATCGTTTCTTGGCACATCAGCGTTTTTGCCGGGCGCATTTTTCCCGTCGACGAATGAACGGCTGAATTTTTAATTAAGAAAAGAACAAATCTAATTAAATTAGAAAAAAATTATGTAATCATTAAAATGGATATTTTTTCTTCGGGTTAGTGTTACATGAAATAGTAATAAATTCCACAAAAAAAATGTTTATGGTTTTGCCTGATATCGTAAATGTTATTTAGAGGTATAATCTTTTACTTTTTTCGTTATTAGCAGTGCTTTTTGGGGGCCGTTTATTGCAGTTATGGTTGGGGCGATTAACCTACAAAGTGCCCATTAACGTGCTTATGTGTTAAGTATAAAAGTTCGTTTATTCCTACGCATTTATGAAAATAAATGTTGTCATATTTTATTATATATAAACTTTTGTTATCATAATTAGTTATAATATAATGTTAGTATTTCCTACTTTCTAAAATTTCTGAGCAAGTAGTAGAATTTTTATTAACATTTATTACGTTACACTCAAATTCATAATAAAGTATAATAAATTATACTGGTATAATTTATCAACCCATAGATTTTATACCTTAAAGAAAATTAACTCCAAATTTATAATACATGCTTACGTGAATCAATTATTAAAAGTATTCCTGTAAAAGTTGTAAATATTTCTAAACATTTTGCAAATATTTTTTATTTCTCCTGAATTTATGTTTATTTTATGTTAAATACCGTTTGTTTATTGTCATTTGGAATTAGATTTCAATATGTGATCCTTAGCGAAATTTTCCAGAAATGTGCGAAAAATTTTGAGATATTTGGCTACTTTGTGGGCGTCCGGAAAAAACAATCTGATTTCACTGAGGGGTTATCGAATTCTGGAATTTTCCACTTCTAGTACAATCGGTAATGTCCCTAAGGGTATATAAGCATGCCGAACTCGGCTCTAAAAAAACATTTTCAGCGAAGTCTAAGAAGAAGCTTAGCTGCTCTGTGTGAACTGTAGGCTTTCAAATGAGTGACGACGAACAGAATCGTTCGTCAGGCGACGAACGTCGATCGTCGTTTTCAATCGTCGAACAAAATAAGTATTTATATGTTAGTTTATTTCCATTAATATATTATCTTGCAATAGTAGTAGAGATAAGCATGCCAATAGTTAGCAGTGAGTGCTGTCAGTGAATAATTCTCACGATGTGCATTTAAATCCTATATATGGTAACTTGTGTTTTCCAAATTAGTTGTACTATTCCTTTTATACCTTTGTACCATAGATTATATAAATTGGCATTTCTTGCATATTCGCATATGTTTAGATACTCTATATTACAACGTCATTTAAGCTTGTAATTTGCCTTGCAGTCAAACATGTTACATATGTTATCTGATATTACAATCATTAAAGCCTGTAAATTTCCACCTAGGTTAAATTAGTTGCACGTTTTATGTTATCTGATATTACGGTATCCTTGAAAATACTAAATTTGCCCTACGCTTAAACTTTTCCTCACGCGGTGGGATAGAATGTATCCCAAGAATCCGGACCCCAAAATTAATATATATATATATATATATATATATATATATATATATGACGAGCCTCGTAAGTGGGTCCGAAGCGTGCTCTTAATATAGTAGACCCCATAATTACTCCCTAATACATATTAAAAATATTGAAGTCAATGAACATAGGCCGTGGTAAATTATTACAATTTAATTATATCCAGCAAATTTATTCCAACTATTAATTTAGCTACCCTCGACTCCATCCGCACATAATTTAGTTTTTCAAGCAATCATCTCAACCATCGCGATGCGTGACCACTCAATCTATAAACTAATCCCACTCTGCCGAAACTCTATTGTTCCTCAAGGCGTCTAACCTTATCGCGCATGCTCATTGACGTCTGCCGAATGTTCCAGAAGGATCTTTGCTTACATTGCAATTAATTTTCGTTTGAAACCCAGTCTAAACTCCTAAAACAACTCCCTACGCAATGATGTCTGCGATTCTCCTTTCTTGATTCCCCCAAGGCCATCTAATTCTATTAATAACTCCTATCGCTTATGCATTCGTAGACGCGTGTAATCTGATTGACTCTGAATAATTTCTGACGTTAAAAACGTCAGAAATTAGTTATTTTGAAGCCCCCTGTAAATTCTCAATTAATGTTTTGATTATATATATATATATATATATATATATATATATATATATATATATATATATATATATATATATGTATATATATATATATGTATATATATATATATATGTGATTTTTCTACAGTAAGTCACCGAAATAACATTGTGCATATATAATTTGTAAGTTACCGTAAGTCAGTTCAAGTGCTTCATTTACATTAGTGAAGATTGACAAAATAAATTCTATTAACAAGGAAATAGAAGGTACCAGTACGTTTCCTAAAGTTTGTACGACTATGGTGATGCGGACATACATGTAAGGGTGTCTGATCAGTCAGTTAACAATTCATAACATCCAAAAAACCATTTAAACAATCTAAAAACAAAAACAAAACTTCACATTCCTAAATTAATCAAGCTTAAAATGTTTCCTTAATAATCAGTAACATAAAGGAGTTAAACGTAAAAGAACAAAAATATTTTTTAAAAATGTCATTTAATGTTTTTCACCGGTATTATTTTTCCCGTTCTTCATTTTTAGGATTTTATACCAACAATTTTTTTTTCGACTGGTGCTTCAAACATTTCTTTTGCATTTAATATTCCAAACTTTATAATATTTTTTTCTTCTTCACAAAGAAAACAAAAATGAAAAACAGAAGAAATGCCGTCCAAAACCGCTGTAAATCTGAAGTATTTTTATACGCAAGTTTCACTGCATATCAATTTTTTTTCCGACCAAATATTTCTCGCCAAGCGCTGAAAGACTAAATTCTTAATTAAGGATAAACGAAACTAATTAAAAAAGAATTAAAATTATCCGAATCTGCATTTTTTATTCAGTATTACGGTTGCATAATGAGACTCCAAATTTCATTATATTTTTCTAATGCAGAATCTTTAAATTTATTAAAAGAGAAATGTTAGGAATTTTTTTTACAGAATTGTTTTATTAACAAACATGTTTTAAAGCTACGATGTTGCTTCTGATGCTTACAAAACTTTCTAAGCACGTGAAATATATATATATATATATATATATATATATATATATATATATATATATATATATATATATATATATATATATATATATATATACAGTGATTTCCGCTTATAAGAATCACGTTTGTTATTACTGTTTTTGATTCTTATAAGCGGTTGATTCTTATAACCGAAACTTCCCTTTGGACAGGCACACATACACAAATATATACTTGTATATATATATAAACACACAGGCACATATATACATAATTTACCATTAAATACTCTTTAATTTACGTTATTTATAATTTATTAAAATTGTTTTTTTATAATTTTAAAAATACTCAATTTCTAAACAAATACTATAACTCAATTTCTAGACATATAAGTAACAACACATGATTATAAAATCAACAAGAGGCAGCTTCCCTTTGACTACACTTTGGAAGAGCATCATATCTAATTAACAAGTTCTGTTTTTCAGAAAAACTAAGAGTTTTCCTTGTTTTTATCATATTTGAATTCGACTATCAAAAAGTTCTAACACTAACTGGCAATTTTGTTGGAAAACTAAAGTGAATACTAGCGACGTATGCTTATTACAGTCTCAGGCGAAGATTCACTTTATAGCTTACGTTTCACGGTTTGATTCTGAATCAAACCGGGAAACGCTTGATTCAGCATCTGGTTCATCTGATTCAGCAAAATGGATCCGTTTACGTTTCACGGTTTGAAGTGCTGAATCCACTGTCCCGTTTGCGTAAGTGATGGTGGACACTTCGCGGAAGATTTATGTGTTTCAGGGTCCAGAAATCCGCAACCAGGAAGTAAGTGGTGGGAAAAAAGGAGTGCCTGTCTGGAGAAAAGCGAAATCGGACCCGGGCGGGTTACATGCCCCTGGGTAAAGCTAATAAGACAGTGTTTAGCAAAAACGTATAAGGAGAAACTCTTATGTTATGTCTAAAGGAATGTATTTTACGACTGTTTTCCACCCCAAAGTTTTATCAATCTTTCTTTTCAAAAACTTAAGAAAGAATTTCGTACCTTTTGAGAGTTCAAGTGGCATTTTTTGGAAAAATGAAAGGAAGGCGAAGATTGCAAACTGATTCTTATAACCGGTGGATTGATTCTTTAAAGCGGAAATTTTAACATGGAAATAATACATTTGTTTTTGTTTTTGCGATATTGATTCTTATAAACGGTTGATTCTTATAACCACTGATCACTATAAGCGGTGGTTACTGTATATATATATATATATATATATATATATATATACATACTTGCTGTTAACCCGGCGTTGCCCAGGTATTTATTAATCTCAATTTTTTACTACACAGGAAAAGGAATGAATTCTAGCTATAGTGTAAAATCTAAGTAATTTTACTTACGGATATTTAAAAGTATATGTACAGTATACAAATTATAAAATAAAATTACAAATTCACTCTATTATTTAACTCAAAACTTGATTATAAACAACACTTTCAGTTTCCTATATTCATCTCAGTGACTCCGAAAACAATGGATTAGACACTACTCTCGGACATTTTGGACATTTCATTTTTCCCTCTTCCTCCCTCCTCCCCCAATGCTGATGGGAGGGGGTTGAACTTGCACTTAAACGGCATCAGGTGTGTCACTATTCGTCTCAGTGACCCCGAAAACTATGGTTTCGAAACTACTCTCGGTCATTTTGGATATTTTATCTTCTCCCCCCCCCTCCCCCACAATCTACGTTGTGGGGGGGGGTGCTGAACTCTCACTTAAATGGCAATGGGATTGCCACTGTTCCTCTCAGCGATCCCGAAAACTATGGATTCGACACTACTCTCGGTCACTTTGGAGATTTTATATTCCCCCCTTCTTCCCCCCTCACCCCCTATGATAGTGGGGGGGCTGAACTTGCACTTAAACGTCATCGAAAGTGTCACTATCAATCTCAGTGACTCCGAAAACTATGGATTCGACACTACTCTCGGTCACTTTGGAGATTTTATATTCCCCCCCCCCTTCTTCCCCCCTCACCCCCTATGATAGTGGGGGGGGGCTGAACTTGCACTTAAAGGTCATCGAAAGTGTCACTATCAATCTCAGTGACTCCGAAAACTATGGATTCGACACTACTCTCGGTCATTTTCGAGATTTTATATTCCCTTTCTTTCCCCCCACCCCACTCCCCCATTAGCATAGGTGGGCTGAACTTGCACTTAAATCATTGAGAATCTAAACCATTATCGAATCAACTTAATCGCACACACAAAATTTCATAAAAGTCAGTCCAGCCGTTTAGGAGGCGTTCTGTGACATACACACGGACAGAAGAAATATATATATATATATATATATATATATATATATATATATGTATGTATGTATGTATGTATGTATATATATATATATATATATATATATATATATGTATGTATGTATGTATATATATATATATGTATATGTATATATATATATATATATCTATATATATATATATATATATATATATATATATATATATATATATAGTATATATATATATATATATTTATGTATATATATATTTAAATATATATGTATATATATGTGTATGCTTCGCCGGTCAGACGTTCTGGCAAGAGATACCGTCCCACGAGCCAATCACTAGTGATACCTATCTAGATGTTCACTGAAAATCTCGGCTGGTGTTTACGAGGGACAGCAGCGTGGGGATTACGCAACTTACGATTGAGTTAATTCACATATCACTAATTCACAGTTCAACTTGGGAATTGAACTTTACGCTTTTCTGAGACACTGAGGGGAATGCGGCCCTAGTTTGCTTTGTAAATATTGTTCGTCTTAAAGACTACTATCAATCTTATTTTGTCGACATACTTTACGATATATATATATATATATATATATATATATATATATATATATATATATATATATATGTGTGTGTGTGTGTGTGTGTGTGTGTGTGTGTGTATATATATATATGTATGTACACTCATGGACAAAAAAATTAGTGCACCAAGAAATAATTGCGGGATCGTAACGAAACTTGCAATGAAGGTACATGTCGGGGAGATATGCAAATGATTAGAAACGCAGCGTGATTGCGCATTACGTATAGCCGGTAGAGGGCGTTGAACATCGTACTCTGTGGAGTATAAAACAGGTAATCAAAGCTTGTTTGAGTGTGCTGAATCATTTACAATGGAAGAGCTGAGATAGACATGCCATCACGCCGTGTTCGAAGACAATAAAAGCAGTTGTCGCAGTTTGAGAGGGGGAGAATCGTCGGGATGATGGAGGCTGGGTGGCCAGCTAGGCGAGTAGCTCGTCAATTAGGCCGCTCTGATTGTGTTGTGAGGAAGTGTTGGGACCAGTGGACCCGAGAGATGTCATGTACACGAAGACCAGGCTCAGGACGCCCTCGACAGACCAGTCGTCGAGAAGACCGCCACATCGTAAGAAATGCACGCGTACAGCCAACTGCTTCATCGGCCGCCATCCAGGTACAGGTAGCACCTTCACTAGGGGCCTCTGTGTCTTCTCGAACCATACGAAGGCGCCTGGCTGAAGGACAGTTGGTATCACGGCGCCCATTACGTGTGCTGCCCTTGACGCCCACCCATCCACGCCTCCGTTTGGAGTTTTGCCGCGCACGAGGAAACTGGACTGCAGCGGAATGGAACCAGGTCGTCTTTAGCGACGAATCCAGATTCAATCTCGGCAGTGATGACAATCGTGTTCGTGTGTGGAGAGCCCGTGGCGAACGCTTCAATCCTGCCTTTGCTGTACAGCGACACATCGCTCCCACAGCTGGTGTGATGGTATGGGGTGCCATTGCCTACAATGCTCGGTCACCCCTAGTATTGTTCCGTGGCACCATGACAGCCCAGCGGTATGTTCATGAAATCCTGCAACCACATGTGTTGCCACTCATGCAACGGCTCCCAGGAGCCATTTTTCAACAAGACAATGCTTGGTCTCATACGGCAAGGGTGTCACAAGACTGTCTCCTCACTGTTACTACCCTTCCTTGGCCTGCCCGATCCCCAGATTTGTCTCCAATCCAGCATATCTGGGATCATTTGGGACGACGAGTTGGGCATCCCACGAGTTTGAACGAACTAGAGGCAAGGTTACAGCAAATATGGAACGAAATGTCTCAAGACATCATACAGAACTTGTATGACTCAATGCCCGATCGTATCGCATCGTGCATTCGCGCTAGAGGGGGTCCAACGGAGTATTAACTCCTCCGTTCTTTTGCCTTTTTCTCTGAAATAAATTATCCTTTTTCTTTGATTTTCTTATCATTTACTTATATCAAAGTAGTCATGACGTATGTAAAATTTCGTTTCATTTTTGGTGCGTTAATGTTTTTGTCCATGAGTGTATATATATATATATATATGTGTGTATATATATATATATATATATATATATATATACATATACATATATGTATATATGTATATATATATGTATGTATTTATATATATATATATATATATATATATATATATATACACATATATGTATATATGTATATATGTATTTATGTATATATATATATATATATATACATATATATGTATATATGTATATATATATGTATGTATTTATGTATATATATATATATATATATATATATATATATATATATATATATATATAGTATATATATATATATATATATATATATATATATAGTATATATATATATATAAGTTTTGTATAGTAAGTCACCGAAGTATCGTTTTGAATACATATCATTGGAAGTTACATAAGTCAATTCAACTTTTTCAGTTATTATACAGAAGATTGTTAAATTATTAACAAGGAAATACTAGGCACCAATTTGTTTTCTAAAGATAAGGCATTTGTAGTGATACAAACAGACTCACAACAGAATCTGATCGAGCAGTAAAAGATTCATATAACACCCAAAACACTATTTTAAGAATCCCAAAATAAAATTAAAAACTTTTGATTCCTAAAATTAATCATGCCTACAATACTTTCTTAATAATCAGTAACATAACGAAGTGAAATGAAACAGAACAAAAATGCTTTAAAAAACTGATTTATATATATATATGTATAAATCTTTCCATCATTGTGGTTTTTTCCATTCTTTATTTTGAGGATTTTATACCAACTGTTATTTTTTCGACTGGTTCTTCAAACATTTCTTTTGCATTTAATATTCCAAACTTTACAATATTTTTTTCTTCCCCACAAAGAAAACAAAAATGAAAAACAGAGGAAATGCCGTCCAAAACCGCTGTAAATCTGAAGTATTTTTTTTCCCTAGCTGTTCATTTTTATACGCAAGTTTCACTGCATATCAGATATTTTTTTCTGTGTGAGTGCCGGCCGAATATTTCTCAACAAGCGCTGAAAGACTAAATTCTTAATTAAGGAAAAACGAAACTAAAAAATAAATAAAGTTTTTTGAATAGGCATTTTTTTATCCCGTATTACGGTTGCATAATGAGACTCCAAATTTCATAATAATTTTTTTCATAATTTCATAATATGTTAGGACATTTGCTTTTTACGGAGTTGTTTTATTATCCTACATATTTTAACGCTGTTGTTTCTGATGAGCACAAAATTTCTAAGCATGTGAGAAATAAATATCTATAGAGAGCTTCCTGTATACAGACACACACATATATATATATATTCAGAGGGGTGATAGTAGGCAGGTAGACGATCAATAATCACATAGGATTGCATGACCGGAAGCGCAATATATATATATATATATATATATATATATATATATATGTGTGTGTGTGTGTGTGTGTGTGTGTGTGTGTGTGTATGTGTGTGATAATATTACTAACTACCTATAATCGCTCATTCTGAACTTTATCTCTATTCTGGTAACCCCTCTTTCTTCTCTTTGGCGTAAACGCCTCGCCTTTCCACACACTAACTTCCTCCGCCAATTCTGGCAACCTCCTTGAGCTAATTGTTTTTTGGCGCTCTTGTGACAGACGCGGGCTGACTTCGAAGCGAGTAACATGTCGCTGTTTTCATGGAATAAACTTCAATTCCTGTTTATGATTTGGAATTTCATTATTTCGGCCTCGATTGTGTTTCTTCAAGAGATGATCCAATTTGGGTCATTTCATATATAAATATATACAGGGTGTCCATAATTAAACTTCCCTACTTTAAAGTTGTCTACAGTCGAAACTATTGTTCAGAATGTTATGAAATTTTGTGTTGGACATATTGAAAGGATGGGACTTTGTTTGAGCGAATAAAAAAAATTAATTCAAAATTTCACCACCAGAGGGCGACATTTGATGAATTACACATTCAGCCAACATTTACTATAGTTAAAAACATTTATTGTAACAAGACATGTTCAACATGACGGCCATCATTGTCAGCTACCATTTGAAATCGTAAGATAGCATGTTCTACAGTTGACCGCAGTGTGTCCGGGGAAATGCTGAGAACATGTCGTGTAATGCTGTCTTTCAGATCAGGTATATTTCTTGGTTTATCAAGACTGATTAGATGTTTCACATGCCCCCAAAGCCAAAAGTTGCATGGTTTGAGGTCTGGGGAGCTCGGTCTAGTAATCGCAACGATGACATTCTGATTAACAATAGCAAGCACGCTGAAAAACAAAATCTCCATAAAAGTTTTTAAATTTTATAACAGCTTCTGCTCTACGTCGACAAAAATTAATTTGCATATTTGTTTCTTCTTCGTTCCTTCAAATCTGTTGCCCGAAAATTAGTTATCGAACATGTTTCCGATCGACTTTGCAATCACTTTAAAGATTTTAAAATTTAACGAGTATGAGCTATTGTGTTAGGGTGGCCTATGGATAAAAATATGTTGAAATCTTAAGTAAAGAACCAGTCGTTAATGTATAATTTATCAAATAAGCCCTCTGGTGGTGAAATTTTGAATAAATCTTTTTATCCGCTCAAACAAATTCCGATCCTTTCAAAATGTCTTACACAAAATTTCATGACTTTCTGATCAATAGTTTCGACTGTAGACAACTTTAAAGTAGGGAAGTTAATTATAGACACCCTGTATATATATATATATATATATATATATATATATATATATATATATATATATATATGGGGGTGTACTGAAATGAGTTGATAATCAGAGAATACATATTTGTGTTTGACCTGACATCATACATATGTCGCAGTTGAATTCAGAAATTCGGCTTATTGCAAAGACCATCGTCATTTTGCTATGCGCCCCACTAATTGGAAAATTTTCTACAACTATCTAATGACCTTCATATTTTTTAGGCTTATTGTAATGAGCCCATACATCTTTAGATTAGTAGAAAATTCGGAATAGTTTTCCTTTAACAGCCTGGTTTCATCTAGGCTTATTGCAATAAGTCAAAGTAGAAAAGGCTTATTAAAATTCACAGATAAAAAGATTGACTTCCTTCTTCAACGCTACTCAGTCGCAGTTGAATTATTTCCACGAGGGAACCGAGATTTGAGTTTTATGCGGCGTTTTACTTAATGGCATTGAGTGTTTTTATGTAGTAAGCAGGATCTTTCATATAACCTAGTGGCATTGTGTGTTACTATCTCATCTTGTCGTGTGCCGTCATCCAGAACGTGCGATGTGTGCCATATCTAGAACAATCGGGGATGTCACCAAGGGTATGTAAGCATGCCGAACTCGACTCCCAAAGTTTTTTTCATTCATTTCGTAGTTGAACTACAGCTACTCTGTGTGAACTGTAAGCTGGTTATTGTAACTGTATGTATTGATTTCAAATCTCAGTTATTTTCCTGATCCTCGTTGTAATCCTGAGCGACTGTTTTAGATGTTTCTTGCTAGTTTAAGACTAAAAATCAAATAATCCTGTGTCGCTGTTCTCTGGAGTTGCCATTCACAAATATCGTCAAGCGAAATGCTACATGTATGTAGAGCTTTTTTTGTGCTTAAATATGTCTATAGCCTTTATAGAGATAGCAAGTTAGCATAATTACAAAGCTTCGAACCTAGAAATTTTAATTTCGGCCTTATACCCTCTATTTATAGGAAGTAAAGAAAATATCTAAAAGGATGTAATCCGTGGAAATATTTTAACACTTAATTTGAAAAATAGAGGTTAAAGCATTACTTTAATTGTCCTTGTATATTAAAAAAAAAGTCGTACTATCTTCCAATCGCTACAAACCTCACAGACAGGTTTTAAAATACAGACAGACAGACACCAAAGACAGACAAAATTAAACTGAGACCACAAAACACTGTTGTATGCAAAAATCACTTCATTTCAAGACCTTGGTAAAAAGCATAAGCATTTCATCAAGATAACTGAGCCTAGGGCACCCTTGTACAATGATTTTCAATCTTTTTTTTTTCATCAATCTTTATTTTTCATACGGCACGCTTGAACCTATCGAAAAATTTCCGCGGCTCACTTAAATTATGATGATAGTTATTGTATTGTGTATAAGTTTAGTCTGACAATGTTAGCTATATATATATAAAACAGTTCCGTAACTGACTGACTGACTGACATATAACGCACAGACTAAACCGCTCTACCTAAAGGGCTGAAATTTTTCATGGCGACTCTTCTTATAGTGTAGGGGTGCAATAAGAAAGATTTTTGAAAAATTCTTCTTAGATTTTTTTAAATTAAATTTTTAAGCTGTTTTTGTAACTTTTTTAAAGTTTGCATTTAAAATAATAGTTTGATGGTTATAAAATTTATATCAGGAGAAAGAACATAAAAATTCCTTTAAAAGGAAATCTTTTTCGAATCATTACCTCCATTTTCTGATTTTTGGTGAATTTTTAAAGATTAATTTTCAGAATTTAATTTATTAAATGCTGATCACATGGTTTCTTTTCTTTTTGTGATACTTTAAACTAATTTTGCGTCACGTGCATAACAACGAAATAGACAAAAAAAAAATTTTTTCTTGCTAATGCGGTAGACAATTGGACATTATCCAAAAAAATATTAAAATACAGTAAAAGAAATGTTCTCCAAACTGTACTATATTAACTGTACTATATTCTTTAGTATTTTCTATTAGATTTAATTTGAATATTTTCTTCTACATTATTTTGTCTATAAAAATATTCGTTTCGAATTTTTTATAAATATATATATTTTTTTACATTAATTGCATACATTGATCGTTGTATTTATTATATACAGTGAAATCTTGATCGATCGTTTTCGGATACATTGTTTTTCCGTATGTGTCGTTCATTTTATTCAGTCCCAAAGATCATATTGCTTTGTTATGTTACTGCATCTATCGTTTTCCCGCATTTATCGTTCATTTCAATCGGTCCCTTCAAAAACGATAGATCGAGATTCCACTATATATATATATATATATATATATATATATATATATATATATATATATATATATATATATATATATATATATATATGTATGTATGTATATAAGCATAATTGCATACATTGACCTTTGTTTTTAATTTAAATGTACTCCGTAGCGAAGTACGGGTATTCAGCTAATACTCGTAGAAACAATTAACGGTTTTCATTTTGATGTGTTTACTTACTGTGCTTAGTACTTCTTTCGAAAATAATTTAATGGGATACCTTTGAATTTCTTCGCGGAACACCCCAGATTCTCTCATAGCACACCGGTTGAAAATCATTGTCCTAGTGATCGCAATTCGGCATTGAGTGTGCTAATTTCGAATCCCTCCATGCGCCATTGAATTGACTCGTGTCTCAGCTGGGTATGGGTACTTTAAATCTGTTGGCCCAGAAGCCTCTTCGTGGGGTTTGTAAGGGTAGGAGGAGGTCATGAGCTGACGAGATTTCGCCCCCGGGGACAGTCGGTCAAAATCGGATGGTACTGGTCAAAATGATCGGCTCTGACCTTTTTGGTGTCGACATCCATCGGCTTGTTCGGAGCCGCATTGCTTCATCCTGACGCTTTCAATGGACTTAAGATTTTTACTGCCAGGTGATATTAGTGACAACAACAACCAAGATCGCATTTTCCGTGTTCGATTACTTTTGTGAGACTGTGGCCATAGGCTAGATCGAAGCCACGTCGCTTCAACATGCAGCTTTCAATGGACTTGGGGAAGATTTTTCCAGCCAAGGGATATTAGTGACAACAACAACCAAGATCCCATTTTCCGTGTTCGATCTCTTTTGTGAGACTGTGGCCATACGCTTGATCGAAGCCGTATCGCTTAAACATGCAGATTCCAATGGACTTGGTTAAGATTTTTCCAGCCAGGGGATATTAGTGACAACAGCAACCAAGATCACATTTTCCGTGTTCGATCACTTTTGTGAGACTGAGGCCTTTTGTGAGACTGAGATCGAAGCGGCATCGCTTCCCCCTGGGGCTTTCAATGGGCTTAGTTAGAAAATTTCCAGCCAGGGGGCAATAGTGTCAGCAACAAGAAGCATGGTCACTTTTTCTGTGTTCGATCCCTTTTGTGATACTGTGAATGTAGAAATGTTGATAGTAACGCCAGCCATTAAAATCATACTTAACGTAGATGTTTAAAGTAGATTTATAAAGAATTTGTGAGTACTGCCATCAGATTTTAAAGGGTAAGAAATCGTGAAATCAGCATTCCCCCAAATTATATTTATAGTTTTAATAATTACAAGATAAAAAGAACTTTTTATATACCACGTTTTTAAATTTTCTGGTGAATCATATAAACTTGACAATTCTATGTATTAATAACTACTTTTTAAAAAAACTCTTGATGAATTATCCCATCAACTTGAAAGAAAATGATCAAATGCGTAATAAAGAAAGCAATTGTAAGAAATTTTCAAACAACAAAATTAACTGAAAATGAATTCAATTCTGCTTAAAGATGGCTAAAAGTATTAAAAGAATTCATTTTCATCGTGTTCTGAGCTATTCTAAAAGTTTCAAATGTCTAGCTAGTCGGGAATTTAGTTAAAAATCGATTGCAAGATTTGTACTGGACAGACACACAAACAAGAAAGTGAGTTGATAAAAACATGGTAAAAATTATGAAACTATAACATAAAATTTTAATGTTTTGGAGGACTATTGTTAATTTAATCTTCTGTAATCTAAGGAAAAAAGGTAAATGTATTTCCTCTAAGTATTAAAGTATTGTTTCAAAGCTTAATTTAATATTACTTATACTAATTTTTTTTAGTTTCATTTAAAAATATATACGCGCATATTAAAAATAAATACTCTTACTTTAAAATAAGACTTTTTTTCTAATACGTAAAGCATTAATTTTCAAACAGTACTTTATAAATGACAATTTGTTCGTTTGAAAAAAAAATGAGAAAAAAATTAAGAGGCATTAGCACAGTTCATTAGCAATTGCTTTGTCGTTAAAGCTTACGCAATCGCTATAAAAGGAAATTGTATATGATATTAAACCTATTAAGTATCATGCATGATTCATTTGAAGTATAAGAAAATCCTGCAGTATGGAAGGTTAAAAAAAATAAACTTGTATTTTGTTACATACATTTTAATGCAATTATAATTTTTTTTCCTGTATGGTGCCTTAAAAAACCAAACCTCAGTAAAGAAGAAAAAAACAAAACGTGAAACAGGGTACTCCACTAAACATGAAAAATGAATTTAATTTTTTTTTTGGTCGACGCATTTTGGTGATTGCTGGGGATTTTTTTTTTGCTTTTTTTTCCTCGATCTTAAAATTCTTCACTACGTTTTTTTTTCATTCGCTATTAGAAAGAAAAAAATCACCCAAAAACGCAGTGGAAAGGAAAACGCTATCCCAAAACCGTTGTAAACCTACAAAATTTTTTAGAAAAGATTTTTTTTTTGTGTGTGTGTTTGGTCTTTTATTATATTGGTTTCTTTTTTTTTTAAATTTCATCGATCTCCATCTTGTTGCATGTGAGATTTTTAAATGAATATATTTAATGAAGGGAATGGGACGATAAATTCTTAATTAAGGATGGACGAAAACAAATTAATTAGAAAAAAGATGAGCTCTATTTTTGTTCAGTCTTTCAAAAGTATTGGAACGTCACAATTTTATGAGAATCATTATAGTTTTTTTTTCCATATAATTCAAAATCAGGGATTTTGATAGTTGTTTAGGAAAACAGAATATAGAGTGTTATTAGCATCCAAGTTTAATAATCATAGCTGAGATGTATTTGCTAAAAATAAATGTCTAGTGTTATCAGATAAAGGATAGAATGCGAGTTATTATCACTAAAGGACAGTTGATATCACTGACAGATTTGTGTTTCTGCCTATTTCAAGTTCGCAGACATACCCAATAAAACAAATTACATAGCAATGCCCTAGCGCCGTTTAACACAGGGAAAAAAATAAGTAATAGAGTAATGCCTCGGAGACATTTCACAGAAGATGAAAAATAAATGAGTACTATAGAAAAGCGTTAGCAACATTTAACAGAGGATGAAAAAGGAACAAGTACTATAGCCTTGGCGACTTTTAACAGAGGAAGAAAAAAACAGTAATAGAGCAATGCTTTGGCGACGTTTAAACAGAGAAAGAAAATACACAAGTCATAGAGCAATGGTTTTGGCGATGTTTAAACAGAGAAAGAAAATAGACGTTATAGAGCAGTGCTTTGGCAGCGTCTAAACAGAGAAAGAAAATACACAAGTACTATAGCAATGCTTTGGCGACTTTTAACAGAGGAAGAAAAAAACAGTAATAGAGCAATGCTTTGGCGACGTTTAAACAGAGAAAGAAAATACACGTTATAGAGCAGTGCTTTGGTGACATTCAAACAGAGAAAGAATATACACAATAATACAGAAATACTTTGGAGACGTTTAAACTGAAGAAGAATAATTACAAGATAAAAATAACTTTTTTTATACCATGTTTTTAAATTTTCTGTTGAATCATATAAACTTGACAATTCTATGTATTAATAAATACTTTTTAAAATTTTTTTTTGATGAATTATCCCATCAACTTGAAATAAAATGAAATTAATTAGAAGTTAACTTGCGTTTAACTTTTCGTTCCCGTCCCGGTCGATAGATGGCTGCACAAGTCTACAAGACAAAATTAACTGAAAATGAGTTCAATACTGCTTAAAGATGGTTAAAAGTATCAAAATAATGCATTGTCATCGTGTTCTGAGCTATTCTAAAAGTGTCAAATGTCTATCTAGCTAGTCGGGAAGTTAGTTAAAAATCGATTGCAAGATTTGTACTGGACAAACACACACACAAACAAGAAAGCGAGTTAATAAAAACATGTTAAAAATAAAAAGTACTATAGCTGTGGCTTTCCGACGCTTATTAATCATCTATTTTGCAGTTCTTGCACTTTCCAGGGGATTGAAGTTTTTGAAAAATAAAATCCCTTTTGTTAATGGCCGTGCATGTTGTCATCAGCCCCTTACTTATTCATTATCCATACTCTTTACAACCTTAATCTCCCATACAACTCAAACGCATTCCTTCCCTATCAAGAAGATGATGACGTCACTTGAAGAACTGAATGGAATAGATGGTCATTTTTATTTCACTTGCAATAGCTTTCTTAGCAAGAGGACCCTGTCCAGTAAATGGACAATAGCACAAACTTACAAACTTTTTATAAAGGGAATGAATGACTTTCCATCCTTATATTTTCATTTTTAAAAAGAAACATTCCGGCGTTGCCACACACATTAAAAATCTTGATGGCGAATAATACAAATACATTAAATTATCAGAAAGATTAATACTCTTTCATATAATAAGAAGTAATTTGCGCAATAAATGTTGATTTCATTATAGAATGTCGGTTCCGCTAATTTCCTCCGACGTGTTCTAAAATATTTCTTTTAATAGTTAATACTGATAGAAAAAACTACTATATGTATTTAAACAATTGTTACGTATGAATTAATCCTCAATTTCCCGCTCTCTGCATTTGTCTGCTTAATAAACTGACTAACCATCCGTTAAAAAGGCTTTGAAAGTTGAAACAAAACCCTACCCTAATCACTAATGACACTAATTAGTTCATTTCTTTTTAACTATTACTCCCCGCACGTTAATTATATTCAAAATCCACGTAAAACCTTACACTTATTGATTTCCATTTTTTTCAGTACTTCTGAAACAAAAGTCATGCGAGAGGATCATTAACTGCTACCTTTTATATTTTTAACTAAATAACCCTGCACTAAGATTTCTTTGAATTTTATTAAATTGCTAGCTGAAAACCCGTACTTCGCTACGGAGTTTTTCAAATTAAATACAACGGTCAATGTATGTAATTAATGCCAAATATATGTATAAACTAGATGTATTACTCGGCTTTGCTCGGGATTCAATTTCTGTTGTTATTTTTTTCAATGATTAGCCTCACGTTATGATGTTCTACAGTTTTCGCTAGAATTCTTTTGCGGTAGCAAATAGCATTAGTTTGTTGTCGGTGCTGTCGTTGTTCATCGCTTTCCTCTCCTTTCGATGTTGAAGCTCGAAGACAATCGTATATTCGACGCATTAAAAGTTTCTTCATCAGTTTCACTGCTTCGGATCACTACAATTCGAATTCTGTTACCTTCGAGCTCTTTGGAATGTTTTTTCTTCAGATTCTTGTGTGCGTCTAACTGCATTTCGAATTCTGTTGGCTTCGCGCTCTTCTGTTTTTTTTTCATCACATTGCTCATTTCTCAACAATCTTTGACATTCTTCCCTTACTTCTGCAGGATTAAAAGTTGCTCTCCTCTTTTTTGGCATTTTAAAGCAATAATTCACAGCTAGTCAATAACGTTTGAATAGATTTATTATTATAGAAAAATAATCAATAATGTTTCAATGGATTGAGATCACATTCAATATTAAAACACAGCAAATCTGGTAATTATTATAGAAAAAGTATATACACGTATTTCATGCTCGGAATTCTTTCTCAAAGCTAAATCGTCTGCTACGTTTCAATGCCACTTTCAGACTTTCTTAATTATAATATACACGTATTTCATGATTGTAATTCTTTCTCAAAACTAAATCATCTGCTATGTTTCGATGTCACTTCAGTTATATAAATCATCGCGTCAAGGCTAAACGCACGTGTTTTTAGCAAAGTCAACGTGTCCTGCAGTATATTTGAGTTTGAACAGGTAGCTTGGGATAGTTTCAATTCATGAAATAGATAGATAACACATTCATGGAAAATGAATGACTTTTCATCATTATATTTTCATTTTTAAAAAGAAACATTCCGGCGTTGCCACATACATGAAAATAATACATCAAATTCATTCTTGCATGCGCCAATATATGAATAAATCACGATTTTAATTTATGTCTATTTATTTTTACGGAAATGTTATAATTTAATTGGCAACAATGAAATGTTACAATGGCTTTGAACAAAAATATCCGGGGAAATTTGGCGATTTTTTTTGGCGATTTTCAATATCCGTTGATACTGCCAACATAATTCGGGAATGGAACGTCGTAGTGGAATTAAAATAGCGTATAACCATCGCGCAAGTTCAAGCAATAACTTGACCAAGTTTCATTGCAATCGGATGAACGGTACGGCAGCGCATAAAATACGAACAAACAAACAAACAAACATTCATTCATTTTTATATATCTAGATATATTTATAATAAATACAACGATCAATGTATGCAATTGATGTAAAAAAAACGAAAATATATATTTATAAAAAAATCGTAAAGGGATATTTTTATAGACAAAATAATGTAGAAAAAAATATTCAAATTAAATCCAATAGAACATATTAAAGAATATAGTACAGTTTGAGGATCATATCTTTTACTGTATTTTAATATTTTTGATAATATTATTATAGTTTGAGGAACATATCTTTTACTGTATTTTAATATTTTTGGATACTTTCCAATCGTCTGCCGCATTAGTAAGAAAAAAAATTATTTTTTTTTGTGTATTTCGTTGTTATGCACGTGACGATAAATTAATTTAAAATACCAGAAAAGGAAATCACGTGATCAGAATTTAATAAATTAAATTCTAAAAATTAATCTTTAAAAAATTCCCAAAAAATCAGAAAATGGAGGTAAAGATTCGAAATAGATTTCATTTTAAAGGAATTTTTACGTTCTTTCTCATGATATAAATTTTATAATCCTCAATTTATTATTTTAAATGCAAACTTAAAAAAGTTACTAAAACAGCTTAAAAATTAAATTTTATAAAATGTAAGAAGAATTTTTCAAAAATCTTTCTTATTGCACCCCTACACTATAAGAAGAATCGCCATGCAAAATTTCAGCCCTTTAGGTCCAGCGGTTTGGTCTGTGCGTTGTCTGTCAGTCAGTCAGTCAGTCAGTCAGTTATGGAAATGTTTTATATATATAGAAAAACTAGTGAATTCATATTCAGCTTGAAGTGTTGCATATGTTCAGTCATTTTTAGCGGATTTTATGCGGATCTTTAATCATTAAATGTTTTTTCTTTGCAATTACATGAGAAAGACATAAGTTCCTGAAACGAAACAAACTGTGCAATTTACCGAAATGTCCATGGAAACTGAACTTAAAGTATTTTCTCTCAAACATTTCTAAAATTTGTTCGACATATTTTTTTTTTATCTAAACTTCTTCATTTTTTCTTTTTCAATTTTAAGGATATTTTTTTCGCTTTTGGATGCAAAAATTTAAAAGAAGTTCCAAAAAATGATACCAGATATAAAATCCATTGTATTTCTTTAAAAGTTTTTTTAAATGTATTTCCTTTTTTATTTTTGCTGGAATGGCACTGCTTTGTAAGCACATCTGCTTTTAGAACAGAATGCGACTTGATAAGTAATGCTAGTTTAAATCTAATAAGCACGAATGTAACTAGTTAAGAACTAGTAAAGAAAGAAAACAGTATAAATTTTAGACTCAACTTTTTTATGTGTTCTATAGCAACGTTTAGTAAATACAATGATTTTTTTGTAAAATCTTCAATTATCATAAAACAAATATTCAGGTAGCCTCTTCTAACGAAACTACCGCGGGTTATTAACGTAGGATTACTTATCGTTTCTTACCTCTTTTGTATGTATGTGTCATATATATAAATATAAATAAATAAATATATATATATATATATATATATATGTATATTATATATATATATATATATATATATATATATATATATATATGTATATATATATATATATATATATATATATATATATATATAATATATATATATATATATATATATATATATATATACATATATATATATATATATATATATATATATATATATATAATATATATATATATATATATATATATATATAATATATATATATACATATATATATATATATATACATATATATATATATATATATATATATATATATATATAATATATATATATATATATATATATATATATATATATAATATATATATATATATATATATATATATATATAATATATATATATATATATATATATATATATATATATATATATATATATATATATATATGTCAAAATTTTGACGCATTTTAGTACTTTTCTGTTTGAGGCGACAATGAACCATGACAAACTTTTTCTTTATTTATTAACCAATACTTATACAGTGTTGTATATAGATTGAAATTCTAAATTTTAAAAAAATTCAGAATGTAATTAATTTAGATATTAATTAAAATCATTTTGTAAATTACTCTATTTAAAAATGCTCCATGCGCATGAATTTTTGTCTCAGATATCTAATTTTCTCTCTTAAGCTAGCTTTATATAGTTATAATAAAAGTTAGTATGAACATTTGATTTACAGTCATATTTATAAAAACTAGAAAGGAAATCGATAAAAATAGATCATTTTATGCAAAATTTTATCAAACAAAATTTTTTATTGTAAAAATTTTAAGTTGTTTTAAAATAGTATAACGGATTGATTACTAAGTTTTATTCTAACATATATAAATAATCATTTTATGAAATTTTATGAAAATTCAAGAAAAATTATGACGCATGGAACATTTTGAACTTTCCGAAACGACATAAAAACTTGTTTTGAGAAAATGGCATATTTAAAGTTTTAATTTGACTACCATTTGACTACCATGACAAGTTTGAAAAGAATACTTATTACTCGGTTAATAATGATAGGATCAACATACTCTTTTTATAAATTTGAAGCTGATGAGTTGCAGAATAATTATCTGGAAAATAAATAAAATCGTTTTGGGGACATATTTTTGTCAATCTGAAGGTCCATTGTCGCCTTAACTGTTTACTGCTTGCCCAAGCGATACAGACTGGGTTTGGTGAGCTGCCAAAATTATAACTCCCGACGCAAGATATCTGAAATTTTGCTTTCCGGAGGACCGTTATGGAGGAACGTAATCCTAAGTTAAATAGAGAGTTTCAGCGAAACTTCTCGCAAATATTCAATTGAAATAATCAGTGAACGGTGACATCACCATGGACATCACCTAAGGACCAGCGAAACTTTTGGCTATCTATTGTTATTTGTCGGTAAGCTTTTGATTACATTAGCAGATCTCTAATGATATAAATTTAGGACGCACTTTTTAGTCTTTTATAGTAATGTTTTTTCCATGTTTTTATTAACTCGCTTTCTTGTTTGTTTGTTTGATTCTTTTGCGTGTTTCTGTGTTTGTCCAGTACAAATCTTGCAATCGATTTTTAACTAACTTCCCGACTAGCTAGACATTTGAAACTTTTAGAATAGCTCAGAACACGATGTCAATGCATTATTTTAATACTTTTATCCATCTTTAAGCAGCATTGAATTCATTTTCATTTTATTTTGTTTTGTAGACTGGTGCAGCCATCTATCAGCCGGGACGGAACGAAAAGTTAACTTCCAATTAACTTCATTTTCTTTCACTTTGATGGGATAATTGATCCAAAAATTTTTTTAAAAGTACTAGGGGCTTTGCCCCTAGGTTCGCTACGCTCGCTCCTCTGTTATGGCTAATAGCGAGATATATAGGGGTGATTCTCGGGCAATATAACAGCCATTTACTGTTGTCAGTCACCCTTATGCGAAAGGGAATCACTGTTGAATCACTGTTTCAGATTTAAAATTTAATTAAATATCGAAATTTTAAGATAGAGACTTGAAATGAGGTTTATATGAATGAGAAAGCTTTCATTTTCCAGATGATGTAAATATTTTCTTTCTAAGATAAAAACTCGATGAGCATCGATATTACATCCACCTATGTGACGATATTTCTCAAAAAAGTGGGTTTAATATTTTGATGAAAATATGAGTCTGTTTTAAATCATTTTTAAACAAATGAGGTCTTGTTTGAAAGAGAAATGTCTGTAGTATTAGATTGTAAAAAGATCAAAATTCTACGATTAATTTTTGGCGAATTATCGTAATGTAAACATGAAAAAGTCAATATTTTCCCACAAAACATAAAATTTAAAAAAAAACTTAAAGTCCGACGAATATGAGACATGTCTTACTTTCTTCCCCGCATTTTTCTGCATCTATTGGTATCGGTTTCGACCCCATACCCACAGCGGTTTCGGAGGAGATAGCGTGACAAGCTTTTGACAGCGGCGGCGGCAGTTACTTTTTTTTAGAATAGAGAGATTTATTAATGCATAGAGTTGTCAAGTTTATATGATTGAACAGAAAAATTTAAAACATGGTATATAAAAAGTTCTTTTTATCTTGTAATTATTCTTAAACATATTGAATTCTGCAAAATTTCGATTTTTTTCTATAAGTAACCTTAAAGCTGATGTGCATTAACCCTATTGGATTCGCTCACCTCAATGTTAAACTATGGAGAAAATATATCCAAGTATTGCCCACTTGAATTGAAGGATTTTTTATAAAAAATTATACTCCGTAATAGAGAAAGAAATTTTACATCTTGGGATATTTTTCGCTTAAAAAAAAAAAAAAAGAAAAAAATATTTTTTAATTTAAGCTATTCAGGGGAAAAATCGGATCTAGTGTGTTTTAATCACTCCTCAACTCCTTTGGTGGACGAAATTTATAAAATGAATCCTGTTGCAAGGTGCAGAAAAGTTAAGGCTATCTGAAAATACCATTTCTATTTCTTTGTCAGAATTCATTTTCATTTTCATTTTTTTTTATGCAGCTATAAATAGTAGGCGCATATTTTCCATAGGTTAGCATGGAGGTGATCGAATCCAATAAGTTAGTATACAGTAGCTTTTATATATAGCTGAGGTGTTATATAAGGTGACTACCTACGTTGGAAAATGTCATTTTTTGACTATTTTGGAAATTTGATTTTTTGCAAGAATCGTGTAATTCAATCTTTTCTCTTTTCAAAACCGTTTTGTTTTACATTCTACATCAATTAGAAGCAAAGTTATAGCTATTTGAAAAAACATCGTCCGCTACAAAATTGAAGTGACAAACGACTTTAAATGCGTTTTTCTCAGAATTATGTTTTTTAGCACAAATCTGTACCGTTATCGTGATATCTCCCATAATAATGCATATAATTTGCTAAAACTTTCGGGAAATGTTTTAGATGCTATTGTTAATGAAATGACGAACAATAATTGATGTATAATGAATAGTTTTTATTTGGGGCTGTTTTTGTAAGGAAATGAATGACGAATCTCACATAATAATACATATAATTTTATAAAACTTTCGGGAAATGTTTTAGATGCTATTGTTAATGAAATGGCGAACAATAATTGATGTATAATAAATAGTTTTTATTTGGGGCTGTTTTTGTATGGAAATGAATGACGAATCTCACATAATAATACATATAATTTGATAAAACTTTCAGGAAATGTTTTAGATGCTATTGTTGATGAAATGACGAAAAATAATTGATGTATAATAAATAGTTTTTCATTTGGGGCTGTTTTTGTAAGGAAATGAATGACGAATCGGGGAAATTTTTTATATTGGAACATAAAATTGTCTGTATTATTTTTGAATTTTAAAATTTCTCTTAGATTATAGGTCATTTTGAAATTTACTGTCATATGTATTATGTGTGAGAAGGAAAGTAAAATACTACCATTAGAATTTTTTGCAGAGGGATAGGCGTTTTAGCTAAATTTCATTAAAAATTACTTCAAATTGACCAATTTATAAAAAGTACGATATTTACAGGTAAGTTTTTGTTTGTTTTTTCATTTTTAAGTGCTATTTTACCATAAAAGACCAAAAAATCCTTAAAAAATTATTTTTTGAAAAATTTGGCTCCGAACGTAGGCAGTCACCTAACTAAGTCATGTACATGTTGTGGGAATTATTATAGCACTAATTTCCTGGGTTGAGATTAATGTTTTTGTTCTTTCTTTCAAGCTTAAAGTATTCATAATTCAACACTGTTATAATTAAGTGTAAAACACGAATGATAATTATAAAAATTATGTTTCAGTGAAAGTTCCTCAAAATATACAGCTGGACAATCAATGAACGGATATCTAACTGTAGGTATAACGTTGGGGGGCCTTCGAAAATTTCAGTTATCTTTGTATATCTCTTCGTTATATCTGCATATGTCTAATCATATAATTACAAAATAAAAAGAACTTTTTATATACTATGTTTTTTAATCTTCTGTTGAATCATATAAACTTGACAATTATATGTATTAATAAATACTTTTTAAAAATTTTTTGGATGAATTATCCCATCAACTTGAAAGAAAATGATCAAATGCGTAATAAATATGTATCAAATGAGTAATCAATCATTTAGCTGAACAACTGGAAGTTAACTTGCGTTTAACTTTTCGTTCCCATCCCGGTCGATAGATGGCTGCAGCATTCTACAAAACAAAATTAACAAAACGAATTCCATTCTGCTAAAAATGGCTAAAAATATTAAAAGAATGCATTGTCATCGCGTTATGAGCTATTCTAAAAGTTTCAAATGTCTATCTAGCTAGTCGGGAAGTTAGTTAAAAATCGATTGCAAGATTTGTACTGCGCAAACACACACACAAACAAACAAACAAGAAAGCGAGTTAATAAAAACATGGTAATAAATTTGAGACGCAGCCTCTTTTGTGATTTATTTTATAGTAACTTTTTGAAAGTGCATTAAATTATGAATTTTTTTTTAATGTTATGTCCAATTAACTTCAGGAAAAAACGCTTCAGCAAAAATCTTCGAAAATGCACAATTGGACATTCAATGAACGGATATCTCCCCGTGGGTATCACCTTGGTGCCAAGTAAAATTTCGGTTATCTATTGGTTATTTAAAAAATTTCTCTATTAATAAATTTTTCAAACCTAAATTTTTTAGCGAGATTTTATAGCAACTTTTCTTAAATGCATTGAAATCTTGATTAATTTACGCAATTCCAATTTATTTTATCATGGATATCGCGTTTCGGAGAGAGCCAATTTCGGTTATCTATGATTATTACCATGTTTCTAATTAGCTCGCTTTCTTGCTTGCGTGTGTGTTTGTCCAGTACAAATCTTGCAATCGATTTTTAACTAACTTCCCGACTAGCTAGACATTTGAAACTTTTAGAATAGCTCGGAACACGATGACAATGCATTTTTTAAATACATTTAGCAATCTTTAAGCAGAATTGAATTCTTTTTCAGTTAATTTTGTTTTCTAGAATGGTGCAGCCATCTATCGGCCGGGACAGGGACGAAAAGTTAAACGCAAGTTAACTTCCAATTAACTTCATTTTCTTTCAAGTTGATGGGATAATTCATCAAAAAATTCTTAAAAAAGTATTTATTAAGGCATAGAATTGTCAAGTTTATATGATTTAACAGAAAATTTAAAAACATGGTATATAAAAAGTTCTTTTTATCTTGAAATTATTTTTTGGTTATATTTGCATATCTCTGCACCACACACATATACATTTTACAGCACACACGCATAGGCATGCACGTAAACTGACAGATTTAAATATTGTCAGATTTATTTCCCGACAACTGACTGCAACATAGATTATGCTACCACTATAAGTACAGAGGCCATTAGCGTACAGCACAAAAAAATTAAATTATAGAGAAAACATTTTTTGTGTTAACTGAAAAAAAGCACAAAGAAAGAGAAACACATAAAAAAATCATTCTCCAATTTCTCTGCATCAAACTTACTTTTTCCTCCTCGATAAATAAAAAAAAACCCTAGACTTAAAAAGAAAACTTCATCTATTTCTCGCTCTATAAACTAACACTTTTTTTAAGAGTATTTCCTTTTTGTGTTTCTCATAAAATGCTGTTGCAGATCACTTTGATTTTCCCTTCAAGTTACTGAACGCTTTTGTTTAGCGCAAATATCGCCATTTGGATAAGTTGAAAAGTAAACAACACTGATAAACAACGATTTTTAAAACAATTGAACGATTCTTATACTCCATCAAACTTCCGCTTCCGAATATGAAGCCGGAAATTCTATTTCGGGCACAACTTCTGGGTAATATAATACTTCTGGGTAATATAAACTTCCGCTTCCGAATATGAAGCTGGAAATTCTATTTCGGGCACAACTTCTGGGTAATATAATACTTCTGGGTAATATAAACTTCCGCTTCCGAATATGAAGCTGGAAATTCTATTTCGGGCACAACTTCTGGGTAATATAATACTTCTGGGTAATATAATACTTCTGGGTAATATAAACTTCCGCTTCCGAATATGAAGCTGGAAATTCTATTTCGGGCACAACTTCTGGGTAATATAATACTTCTGGGTAATATAATACTTCTGGGTAATATAATACTTCTGGGTAATATAAACTTCCGCTTCCGAATATGAAGCTGGAAATTCTATTTCGGGCACAACTTCTGGGTAATATAATACCCGTACGTCCTGCATTATTCTGAACATAGCTTTAAATGCAAGTACAGTAGAACGTCGTTTATTCGGCCCTCGTTTAACTGGATCTCTGGAAAATACGGATATATTTTGTAGACATTATTTTTATTTAATGTTCATATTAGATAATAATTTACAACTATGATAGCAAGATTGTAACTACAAGTATGCCAAATATTCGCTTTTTAGTTTGATTCAATGTGCAGTTCCTCATAGATTGTACAATACAATATCGTAATAAAATGCTTTTTGTTGAGTTTAAGAAATCTTTACTAAACTTACCAATTATTTGTTAAGAAATAATGTGAAAAGTAATTTTTTACCATGGTTTTATTAACTCGCTTTCTTGTTTGTGTGTGTGTTTGTCCAGTACAAATCTTGCAATCGATTTTTAACTAACTTCCCGACTAGCTAGACATTTGAAACTTTTAGAACAGCTCAGAACACGATAACAATGCACTATTTTAATACTTTTAGCCATCTTTAAGCAGAATTGAATTAATTTTCAGTTAATTTTGTTTTGTAGACTGGTGCAGCCATCTACCGGCCGGGACGGGATCGAAAAGTTAAACGCAAGTTAGCTTCCAATTAACTTCATTTTCTTTCAAGTTAATGGGATAATTCATCAAAAAATTTTTTAAAAAGTATTTATTAATACATAGAATTGTCAAGTTTTAATGATTCGACAGAAAATTTAAAAACATGGTGTATAAAAAGTTATTTTTATCTTGTAATTATTACACCTATTTAAATTTTAAAAACACCCAAAAATATTTACTCCAGGACAATCAGATATAAAAAAAACTAAAAAAGCCCATTAAAATTTCAAGTCAAATGCTATAAATTCATAGTAAAATAAATTTTTTAAAAGAAAAAATTAGATGCATACTTTTGGTATCATCATTATACACTTATCCTGAAAATATGAAAACAATACCTGCAGTAGTAACCTTTATACAGTGCGCGCAAGCATTAAAATGATCACTAAGAGAAAAAGGCTTTTAAATTTCCCACACTGGTAATGTTTCCATTGGAACTGCTTCTTTCATGCCATAGTTTTTAATGTTCTAATTGAAATATTTAAACGCGGTTTTTTTAATGATTCAGAAATATTCAAATATTCTAAAAACTAGAAGGAAACCCGTCATTTTGACGTCATAATACTAATGATGATGTCATAATGGAAAAAGTATATGAAAGTTAAGAAATATCCCGAATTATCTAACAATATTGCATTTAATCCACACCTTGTAAAAGCAAACCCTTTCATTATTTTTTATTTATTTAGTTTTCCATGCGATTGGAGTAGTAGACTGCCATCCAACATGTCATTTTGACGTCATAATACTAATAATGACGTCATAATGGAAAAAGTATATGAAAGTTAAAAAATATCCCGAATTATCTAACAATATTGCATTTAATCCACACCTTGTAAAAGCAAATCCTTTCATTATATTTTATTTATTTAGCTTTTCATGCGATTGGGGTAGTAGACTGCCATCCAGTTTTTTACAGCTCACTACGCGATATGAATACTTGAGCTACTTGATTCATTCACATTCAAGTTTGCTTACTTTCAGAATTCATCGCAAAAGTAAATAGATTTTTAAAAACTGTTAAATATACAGCTAAAAGCATCCAATTTTTTTTTAGTTCTGAATGTTTTATAGAAAAATAGGCTGAACAAATATGATTTGATGAAGAAGATATTAGTTTTTAGGTAAGAAAAAATTCTGATCCATATCGGAAATTGAAATTAAGCCTAACCGGCTGTTTGTTTACTGAGGGCTTCAATTGAAAGATGAGTACAGCCTGGAAGTGTTATACAGAGACAACGGCTATTATATATATAATGCAAAAAAGTAAAATTCGATTTTTTGGAGGTTCAAAGGCGATGACTCCCCTAAAGGATTCTCACGTGGTCAACAGCATTTCAATCAGTCAGGCAGGCCGCACATCTGAAAGACTCGTGTTTCAGAGAAAACGTCGATTTGCCTCCCAATTTAACCAAATTTCTCGTAGTTCGAACCACAACACTCCCATACCATGTCTCGATCTTCGCTAATTGGCATCACAGCGATAGGATAATTAAATGGCATGTCACCTCAGATGACTAAAGCAAATTTCCACGTAGATAAAGTTCCGGTATTCTTTTAACTATTAACGATCCAGAAAGCCATCTATAGTAAAAAAAAAACCATACAAAATCCCATCTTCTCCAAAGCCTTTCATTAACATATCCGGTTTCTTAATAGAACGTCACAGAATTTGAGCCCCAAGACGTCATATTTATTTTATTTTTTTTTTTGTTCAAACCGTTGAAACGTTATTGCAGATCTTAATTAAAACTCCGCAAGCTTAAAAAAAATAGAATTTCTCGTACGGAGAATATGAGATTCAAAGTATTAAAATCCGAGATTTTAAAATACTGGTGTCACTTTTTAAACCCTACGGGTGTTGGGGGGGAGGGGGATGCTTGTTCCTTGAGAAGCCAGCCGGAATTCTGCCAGAATCGATAATACGTGCCGGGGGGTGGCATAATCGATTTCGTCATCAAGATGTGATTGAGATTTTCAGGGGCAATTAAAAGCCGGGGGATTAGGCTCGGGCAACTTGTGGAGTTCTGTCTAGCAAACACGATAATAGAGATGTCAAGACGGAGTTTCGTTGTATTACAAAGTTAGCACAATGGAGATTTTCGACGCATTTTTCAACGGCTAAACTCGCGTGGAAGCATGTTATCTTCGGTGATCCATTTAAGGTTTGATAGATGATAAAATCCTTAAAAACTTCGAAGTAATTATACGCCTGGGGGATAAAAAAAATAATGAGTGCATTAAGTTGTATAACAAAAACAAATCAACAGCGCATTTATAAAGAATAAAGCAGATACGTCTCAGAACGACTGATTTAACAAGATATTTTTAGAATATAATACACCGATTAAAAGTGCTTTAAGTACATATTTCTCCAAGTGATTATTAATAGATAATGACGAAATTGCAACAAGTAATTTTAGTTCAGAAAATGTCGTTTAATTTGTTAAAGATCCTATACGACTTGCACAATTTAGAATTTATGCTTTTCAGTTTTCTTACAGATAGTGGAGATTTGATTTTCCAATAAACTGATTAATTCCAGTGAAGGCTTAGAGGTCCCTCCCTGTACTGTATAATATAATTTATACCATTCAGTTTTGTTACCGTTATTGGAGATTTTAATTTTAAATACATAGGAATAATTCCAGAAAAGACTTAAAGGTCACTCTCTGGGCAATTAATAATTTATACCATTCAGTTTTGTTACCGTTTCAGTTTTGTACCATGTTCAGTTTTGTTATTGGAGATTTGACTTTTAAAAATACCGGAATAATTCCAGAAAAGACTTAGAGATTGTACAATTTATAATTTAAACCGTGCAATTTTGTTGCCGTTATTGAAGTTTGACTTTTAAATGCATCGGAATAATTCCAGTAAAGACTTAGAGGTCACTCTCTGGACAATTTATAATTCATACCATTCAGTTTTGTTACCATTATTGGAGATTTGCTTTTTAAATAAATCGGAATAATTCCAGTAAACACTTAGAGGTTACTCGCTGGACAATATATAATGTGTACCATTCAGTTTTGTTACCGTTATAGGAGATTTGACTTTTAAATACATCGGAATAATTACAGTAAACACTTAGAGGTCACTCTCTGGACAATTTATAATTTAAACTATGCAGTTTTCTTACTGTTATTGGAGATTTGACTTTTAAATAATTTGTAATAATTCCAGTAAATTCTTACAGGTCCCTCTCTGGACAATTTATAATTTATACTATTCAGTTTTGTTACCATTATTGGATACTTGACTTTTAAATAAATTTGAATAATTACAGAAAATACATATAGGTAACTATCTGTACAATTTGTAATTTATACTATTCGATTTTCTTACAGTGATTGGAGATTTGATTTTCCAGTAAATTTATATAATTCCTGTAAAGGATAACTCCCTGTGCTATTTATATAACTCTGTTCAGTTTTCATGCTATTCAATCCTCTTACAGTTAATAGAGTTTTGATTTTCCTTTAAAATGACACAATTCCTATGAAGTGTTAGAGGTCACTAAATCCCTTTTCTACTTCCATTACGGTTTTCAGTTTTGTTACACTTATTGGAGATTTGAATTTTCAGTAAATTGATATAATTCCATTGAAGGCATAGAGGTCATTTCCTGTAATACTTATGATTTATGCTATTGAGTGTTATTACCGTAACTGGAGATTTGATTTCAAGTACATTGAAATAAATCCAGAGAAGGCTTAAAGGACACATCCTGTACTACTCATAATTTATGCTACTGAGTCTTGTTACCATCACTGGGGATTTGATTTTAAGTATATTGAAAGACATCCAGTGTAGGCTTAGAGATCACATCCTGTACTACTTATAATTTATGTCACTGAGTTTTGTTAACAACACTGGGGATTTAATTTTAAGTATAATGAAATAAATCGAGTGTAGGCTAAGAGGTCACTTCCCGTACTACTTATAATCTATGCTCTTTAATTTTGCTAATAATAATGGAGATTTGATTTTTCTGTTAACAAAAAATTCCAGAGAAATCTTTAGAGTAACCCCCCCCCCCACTACTTATAATTTATACTTATTCAGTTTTGTTACCATCACAGGAGATTTCATTTTAAGTGTATTGAAATAATTCAAGAAAAGACTTAGAGCGCACGCCTTATGCTACTACTAGCTGAATACCCGTGCTTCGCTACGGAGTACATTCAAATTAAATACAACTATCAATGTATGCAATTAATGCCAAATAAATATATATATATATATATATATATATATATATATATATATATATATATATATATATATATATATATATATATATATATATGTGTGTGTGTGTGTGTATATATATATTTATAAAAATATCGTAATGGATATTTCATAAACAAAATAATGTAGAAGAAAATATTTAAATTAAATCTAAAAGAACATACTATAGAAAATAGTACAGTTTGAGGAACATTTCTTTTACTGAATTTTAGTATTTTTTTGGATAATGTCCAATCGTCTGCCGCATTAGAAAGAAAAAAAATATTTTTTTGTCAATTTATTTCGTTGTTATGCACGTGAAGCAAGACTAGTTTAAAGTATCACAAAAAAAAGAAACTACGTGATCAGCATTTAATAAATTAAATTCTAAAAATTAATCTTTAAAAATTCACCAAAAATTCGAAAATTGAGGTAAAGGTTTGAAAAAGATTGCATTTTAAAGGAATTTTTACGATCTTTCTCGTGATATAAATTTTATAACCCTCGGATTATTATTTTAAATACAAACTTTAAAGAATGTTACAAAAACAGCTTAAATTTCAGTTTAAAAAATCTAAGAAGAATTTTTAAAAATCTTTCTTAGTGTACCCCTACATTATAAGAAGAATCGCCATGCAAAATTTCAACCCTTTAGGTCCAGCGGTTTGGTTTGTGCGTTATCTGTCAGTCAGTCAGTCAGTTACGGAACTGTTTTATATATATAGACTATAGTTCACGGATCTCCCAATAACTTTGTCACAATGCATTAAAGACGTTAAAGCGTATCCTAAGACAAAAATAGAAATAATTATTAATTTTTTTATTTTCTAAAATTTCTTTTAATCTTGTATAACTAACTTTTTTAAAATTCTTTTAGAAGCAACACTTTTGCTGCGTTTTATGGCTTAGTTAAATTTTTGCTACGACAAAAAAAAAATCACTTTTTTCATTCTGAATAAATCCTTTAAAATACTCAAATCAGTGATACATCTTCAAGCATCTGTAGAAACGTCTCATTTTCATCGACTCCAGCAAAATTCATATAAGAGCCTTACACGAAATCGCATGCCGTCTTCAATCCATCCCCATTGACGGCCACTTTTCTTATAAAAGCAGCTCGAGGAAGTAATGAACAGCCTGGAAAATGCAACACATTTATTTATTTTTGCCAGTCGCTAGGACTTAATTAAAACCTGGAAAAGGGGGGCCGAGGAAAACTTTACGGAGCGAAAAATGCGCTGTGTAAAATATTAATGCCCGAGATTTTAAAATCCTGGAGACGCCACTTCTAAACACTTTATAGGGGAGTGTGGGGGGGGGGTTCTAAATGGGGTCGTAACGCGTCTCAATTTCGCGAAAATCGATAATAAGGAGTAAGTAAGGGGGAGATTTTATCGATTTCGTCATCATGAAAGGATTCAAATTTTGGGGAGTAATTTGGAGTACGGCATTAGATTCGAAAGCAACTTGTTGCGTTTCGGACACGATTACATTGGTAAATGTGTTAGCGGAGTTCTCTGCAAGTAGTGAGAAATTACCATTACGCCCATATTTTTTTTTCTTAACACCTTCTAAGCAGGGTATTTTGCTGGTTTTAACCTTTAGCTTACGGGGGCCGATTTATCCGTCCATTTATTATCTTTCTATAGAACGGGAAATTTCATACCACCCTTTGTAAGAACGATCATTAAGGGGGCTATATATATACCGGGTGGTTATAATTAAACTTCCCCTATAAACGGCATCATACAGCGCAAACGGGTGAACGAAATGCAACGAAATTTTGTATATGGGCTATACACGAGATGCGCTCACGGAATTAAAAAGAAAATTTAGCTTCAAAATCTCCACCAGAGGGCGCCTTTTCGGGAAAAACATGAAATTTAACACAATAAATGACCAAAACGGAATACAGAAACAATATTAACATTTATTGACAAGTTTCTGATCACCTTGTCTTCGAACCGCATTAAGTAAAGGTAAGGGAGAAACAAAAACAGTTCAGTTTGCAGAAACAAGAACAGATTAGGACGAAATTGCACAAGAGGAGCAGTTGTTAATCGTGTCCAGTACGATGTAGGGAAAGCTGCGCCACGTGACCACCTTCATTCACCTGCAAAATTTCAAGTCGATGGACAGTGTGTTCAAAAGCAGATCCTAACTGATCAGTTGTGAGGCTTCGCACATGAAGCGTTATGGAGTTCTTTAAGTCATTCAACGTCGGAACACCTCTACGATACACCAGCTCGCTCAGTTCGATCGTTCGCTTTCCCTACATCGTCCTGGACACGATTAACAACTGCCCCTCTTGTGCAATTTCGTCCTAATCTGTTCTTGTTTCTGCGAACTGAACTGTTTTTTGTTTCTCCCTTTCCTTTACTTAATGTGGTTCGATGACAAGGTGATCATAAACTAGTCAATAAATGTTAATATTGTTTCTGTATTCCGTTTTGGTGGTTTATTGTGTTAAATTTCATATTTTTTCCCGAAAAGGCGCCCTCTGGTGGACATTTTGGAACTAAAATTTGTTTTTCGAAATTCCGTTTGCGCTGTAGGATGCCGTTTATAGGGGAAGTTTAATTATAACCATCCGGTATATACAGTGGAATCTCGATCGATCGTTTTCGGAATCATCGTTTTCCCCTATGTGTAGTTTATTTCACTCAGTCCCGACGATCATACTGATTTGTTATGTTCCTGGATCTATCGTTTTATAGCATTTATCTTTTAGTTCATTCGGCCCCTTGAAAAACGATAGATCGAGATTCCACTATATATATATATATATATATATATATATATATATATTCATGCATATATATCTATATATCTATATATATGTGTGTGGCGGTGATAAGTTATTAAATTAATTGATTGGGGTATTAGATAATAAATATACTATTAATGATGATTTTGATTTTTTGATTTAGAATTCATTGCTTAATGATTGTGGTTAGTACATTGATTAATTGTGATTCCAAAATGGTGGAAACAACTCTGGTTTACACTGACAAATTAATTTATTGATTATTAACACACACAAATAATACGATACAAATTACTAAATATTTCCTCCTGCATTTACACATTACTCACAACTTCTTTACTTCTAAATTAATTCTCTACGACTCATATATTTAATTCATTCACTTATTATGATAACATTTTATTAACATAATCACTCATATATCCATGTTCCATTACTACCAATATTTACTCATATATATATAAGCATAACATCATATTAATTAAATTGTTTTTTTACGAATTATCGGTCATCTCCTTAACATCTTATACTCAATAACATCCTCATCGCGCTCTATATTAGTTATTAAGGCTACACACTGAGAAGCAATGACAGTAATATAAAAAGGAAACGCAATCGAAATATATAGATTCGCTATATTGTTGGCTCTCTCCCTTTCTCTTTTTATTGCCCGTCATTTGCCATGTTTCTTTCTTATATTTAGCAATTATTTTACTTCGTCCCGTAATTTTCAATTCTCCTGACCCTGGCCATGACACTACTGTCATGTCCCTATGACAATATATATATATATATACTAGCTGAAAACCCGCGCTTCGCTACGGAGTACATTCAAATTAAATACAACGGTCAATGTATGCAATTAATGCCAATATATATATATATATATTTATAAAAAAATCGTAAGGGATATTTATTTTTTTTGGATAATATCCAATCGTCTGCTGCATTAGAAAGAAAAAGAATATCATTTTTGTCTATTTAGTTGTTATGCACGTGACGATAAATTTATTTAAAGTACCAGAAAAAGAAATCACGTGATCAACATTTAATAAATAAAATTCTAGAAATTAATCTTTAAAAATTCACCAAAAATAAGAAAATCAAGGTAAAGGTTCGAAAAAGATTTCATTTTGAAGGAATTTTTATGATCTTTCTCGTGATATAAATTTTATAATCCGCAATGTATTATTTTAAATGCAAACGTAAAAAAAGTTTAAAAAACAGCTTAAAAATTTAATTTAAAAAAATCTAAGAAGAATTTTAGAAAAATCTTTCTTAGTGCACCCCTACACTATTAGAAGAATCGCCATGCAAAATTTCAGACCTTTAGGTCCAGCGGTTTGGTCTGTGCGTTGTATGTCAGTCAGTCAGTGAATGAATGAATGAATGAATGAATGAGTCAGTTACGGAACTGTTTTATATATATAGATATTCATTCTTGTTCCCGTATTCTTGGGATACATGCTATCCCACCTCGTAAGGAAAAGGTTAATCGACTTACCGCGAGCTGTTCTGGGATATTTCATAAAGTACTCTAGACGCCGCACTTTTGTTTGCCAATGCGGGGTACTTGTCCATTTAGACATTCGCACTTGATGCTGCTTAGTACTAACCCTATTGGATTCGCTCACCTCGGTGTTAACCTATGGGGAAAATGTGTCTACTATTGACAACAACATAAATGCCGATAATCCGATAAAAAATGGTATTTTCAGGTAGCCTGGACTTTTCATCACCTCAAAAAAGGATTCATTTTAGAAATGTCATCCAAGAAAGGAATTGATGAACGATTAAAATACTCTAGAACAGACCTTTTCCCCCGAAAAATTTTAATTTAAAAATATTATTTCCATTTTTAAGGGGATGGTGGACATTACAAAGCGATTTTTGAAATTTTTACCTCAGAGATATAAAATTTTGCATATATATTCATTAAAGTATAACGATATCAAACACCTTATACAATTTTATAAAAATTATAATTTTTTAGTTTAAAAATTTAAATTATTATTTTTTTAAATGCTCCTTGCGATCCAATTTTTAACTCCCCCCCCCCTAAATTTTGCATTTATATTACTTATAAATACATTTTGAACAGAGTTATGTATTACTATGTGCTTTCGTTGAATAGTTATTTTTTAGGAAATATTTTTATGATTATACTCTGAATTTTCGTGACATTTTTATACTTTTCTACACTTAAGTTAAACTTTGATAGTCGGCATGATGTCGAAACCTGAAATGGATACATAACTTCATTTTCATGTATTGGAGGAGTCTTTATCAAAAATTTTATAAAATTTCGTCAAAAAATTATGACGCAAGGAGCATTTCAAAGACTTGATAATCTGGGGATGACTCATTTTGAGAAAAAACCATTTAAACGATGTTTTTCACCTACCTTTAACACTTACTTTTCTATAGTCACCGATTTTTCATTTTTCTTTTCACTACATATTTTAAATGTATTTTAAAAACTCGATTGCTAAAAAATCGGTGCTAAAAACTCAGTTCCAGATTTTAACAGACGGAGCAAAAGACCAAGGGTATTAAAACGTAGCCAAGGTATTGTTTTATAAATTGTTTCACTAGAACTTGAAAAAGTGACCAACTCATCTGTCAAAGTGATAACAACAATATGTCAGTGCTCTTTACCCAATAATGCTGGACAATTGTTTTAACAAATACATCTCAATTATGACTAGCATTTGTGAATGATGATATAACACCTTAGTGCTAAAAACTCAGTTCCATATATTAATAAACGAAGGAAAAAACCAAGCGCATTTAAACGTCGCCAAGGTATATTGTTTTATAAATTGTTTCCCTGGAACTTGAAAAAGTGATCAACGCAAATCTGTCAAAGTGATAACAACAACATGTCAGTGCTACTCTTTACCCAATAATGCTGGACAATTGTTTTAACAAATACATCTCAATTATGACTAGCATTTGTGAATGATGATATAACACCTTAGTGCTAAAAACTCAGTTCCATATATTAATAAACGAAGGAAAAAACCAAGCGCATTTAAACGTCGCCAAGGTATATTGTTTTATAAATTGTTTCCCTGGAACTTGAAAAAGTGATCAACGCAAATCTGTCAAAGTGATAACAACAACATGTCAGTGCTACTCTTTACCCAATAATGCTGGACAATTGTTTTAACAAATACATCTCAATTATGACTAGAATTTGTGAATGATGACATAGCACCTTAATGCTAAAAACACGGTTCCATATATTAATAAACGATGGTAAAAACCAAGCGTATTTAAACATCGCCAAGGCATTGTTTATTACTTGTTTCACTGCAGCTTGAAAAAGTTACAAACGCAAATCAGTCAAAGTAATAACAACAGCATGTCAGTGCTACTCTTTACCCAATAATGCTGGACAATTGTTTTAACAAATACATCTGAATTATGACTAGCATTTGTGAATGATGACATAGCACCTTAGTGCTAAAAACACAGTTCCATATATTAATAAACGAAGGAAAAAGCCACGCGTATTTAAACGTCGCCAAGGCATATTGTTTTATAAATTGTTTCCCTGGAACTTGAAAAAGTGATCAACGCAAATCTGTCAATGTGATAGCAATAGCGTCTTAGTGCTTAGAAACAGAGATTCTAGTATTAAATGGATTTAACTTTTGTAATACAGTCGAACTCCGTTATAGCGAACTCGGTATATAACGAACTCACGGATATAGCGAAAGAAAATTTTGGTCCCGCCGTTTTCCTATTGTACGTAATTTAATTATTATTGTGTCAGTTTAATGTAATGGATTTTAGTCGATTTAATTCATTAATGATCCTTTTTAATATATTTTATTATTTTTTAATACATCATTATTGAGTACACATTGCAACTAATGAGTCACACATTTTGTGAACTCTAGAATTTTTCTTAAAGGTTCGGATATAGCGAACCACCGGATAAAGCGAAGAAAACCTTTTGTCCCTTGAAGTTCGTTATAACGGGGTTCGACTGTAGTGACAATGGTAAAAATCAAGTGATGTGAAAGAAAGGCAGATTTGATGTTCATTTCAGGTTTGACCTCAGATGATGCTTTCTCATATAAATTTAAATATACAAGGTGCGCCCATAAAGTAACCGTACAATTTTTTTATAAATAAGAAATATATTACTCACCTTCAAATAAATTTATCTCCTTCAAAATAATCGCTAAAGGAGTCTATACAATTTTTCCGACGTTTCTTCAAGTCATAGAAACACTGTTTATAGGCGTTGGAACTAACCGTTCGCAAAATACGCGTAACATTTAATTTAATATCCGAGACATTTTCAAATCTCTTTTCTTTTCATGGCCATCTTAAGCTTCGTAAAAAGGAAAAAAATCAGCTGGCGATAATTCGGGAGAATATGGTGGGTGATTTATCACTGCAATTGAATGCTTAGCAAGATATTGTTGTAGAGAAATTGCTGTATAGGGCCTATCATTATCGTGCAAAAGAAACCATTGCCCAGAATCAAACAGTTCCTTCCTAACTCGCCTTATCCTGTTTCTTAATCGAAAAAGCACCTCCTTGTAAAAATACTGATTAATTGTTTGATTTTCAGGAACAAATTCGCTGTGAATAACTCCTTTGCAATCAAAAAATGCAAAATTCATGAAAGGACGTAGATTTGAAAACGTCTCGGATATTAAATCAAATGTTACGCGTATTCAGCGAACGGTGATTTCCAACGCCTATAAACAGTGTTTCGATGACGTGAAGAAACGTCGGGAAAATTGTATAGACTCCTTTGGCGATATATTTTGAAGGGGATAAATTTATTTGAAGGTGAGTAATATTTTTCTTATTTATAAAAAAATGCCCGGTTACTTTATGGGCGCACCTTGTATTTCTACCGGATTTTAGGTCACACTGGAAAAGGAAGGGAAAATGTTTCGTTTCATACTAGAATTTTCAGGTGGTTAGCCTCCCTTAATTACGAAATGTCCCAGTAATATCTTATTTATTTTTTTTACAAAAAAAATCACACGAGAGAGCTGCAATATATCGCATCTATGTTTTTTTTTTTTTTTTCACTTCCAGGATTCCGTCAACGTATGCTGTTTCTTATGAAACGGGGGTTCCAGTTAAGAAAAGAACCTGCTCAGAAAATGTAAAGCTGTCATATTTATTTTTGAAGTTTTGCCGGGGACTTAATTAAAAGTTCCGAAACGACTTCACGAAGTGAAGGATATGAGATGCAAAATATTAATATCTGAGATTTTAAAGTCCTGGAAGATGCATTTTCTCAACTCGGAAACAGGGGGTTGGGGGAGGGATTGCGTTCTTAAGTGAAGGGCTGTTACGCGAGTCGCATGCCTGCCGTGAAATCGATAACAGGAAGGGGTGGGGTGGGGGTGGATGGGGGTTATCGATTTCGTCATCTAGAGAAGTGATTGGGATTTTCTAGAGTAATTTCAAGCAAGGGATTAGGTTTAAAGCTACTTGTTGATTTTTGAACTTGCAGTCGGCAAATTTTCTGTTCAATTTTATTCTGTTTGGGAACAGGTCCTGCCCCATAGTACGTCCAATAACGCCCTGATGATAAATTTTAATGTATTTTTCAGATTTTTTTCCCTTAAAATTTTATGTTATGGTTCGGCTTTTCTGTAATTAAAATCTGTAAAACTGAAAAACAGTAAGTGTAAGGCATTGTTCACATTGCATATGGAGCGTAGCATTGGGTTTCTACTAGGTTGTAGACATGACCTGTGAATGGATGGAACTATCAGAGGTCATTACATTGAGCTCTGTGATTGGTTAAAATGTTTATCGCCAACTCTACGACCGTTCCGAAAGCAATATAAACATCGCCTTAGACGGCGCATGAAAAGGTAGTTAAAACAGATGACTGAGTTGAGAAGACTGCTGTCAGATGGCTAATTAGACAGGAACCTATTGCTTATATACTTATATATATACTAGCTGAAAACCCGTACTTCGCTACGGAGTACATTCAAATTAAATACAACGGTCAATGTATGCAATTCATGCCAAATATATATATATATATATATATATTATATGATAAATACGACGATCAATGTATACAATTGATGTAAAATATATATATATATATATATATATATATATATATATATATATATATGTGTGTGTGTATTTATAAGATAATTTTATAGACAAAATAATGTAGAAAAAAATATTCAAATTAAATCTAGTATAAAGAATAATAAAGAATATAGTACAGTTAATATAGTACAGTTCGTAGAACATTTCTTTTACTGTATTTTAATATTTTTTTGGATAATGTCCAATCGTGTGCCGCATTAGCAAGAAAAAAAAATTATTTAGTTGTTATGCATGTGACGATAAATTTATTTAAAGTACCAGAAAAAGAAATCACGTGATCAGCATTTAATAAATTAAATTCTAAAAATTAATCTTTAAAAATTCACCAAAAATCGGGAAATGGAGGTAAAGATTCGAAAAAAATTTAATTTTAAAGGTATTTTTATGGTCTTTCTCGCGATATAAATTTTATAACCCTCAAAGTATTATTTTAAATGCAAACGTAAAAAAAGTAAAAAAAAACAGCTTAAAATTTAATTTTAAAAAATCTAAGAAGAATTTTTGAAAAATCTTTCTTAGTGCACCCCTACACTATAAGAAGAATTGCCATGCAAAATTTCAGCTCTTTAGGTCCAGCGGTTTGGTCTGTGCGTTGTATGTCAGTCAGTCAGTGAATGAATGAGTCAGTTACGGAACTGTTTTATATATATAGATAATATATATATATATATATAGTAAAATCTCGTTTATTCGGACTAACTGGGAGCTTAGGCAATCCGGATAATCGAAAAACCGGATAATACGGGTAATAAGCAAAGCAAAATCCTTAACTCAGCGGACTCGCCGTTTATTACGATAAAAAATCTATGGTTTGTAACAAAATTACACAGTATTCTTAACAAGACATAAAAAAATATACAAAAAATTTTTCACATTATTTCCTTACAGAGAATTGATAAGTCTAGCAAAGCTTTCTTAAACTAGACAAAAATCGTTTTATTACGATAATTTATTGTACAATCTATGCAGGAACTGTACATTGAATCAAACTAAATAGCGAATATTTAGTGTACTTGCAGCTACGTTCTTGCTATCATAATTAAAAATTATTATCTAATACGAATATTAAATAAAAAAAAGTCTACAAATATCTGATCCAGATTATCCAGAGATCCGGATTAATGAGGATTTACTGTATATATATATATATATATATATATATATATATATATATATATATATATATATATATATAGATATATATACATACATATATATATATATATATATAGATATATATACATACATACATATATATATATATAGATATATATACATACATACATATATATATATATAGATATATATACATACATACATATATATATATATATATATATATATATATATATATATATATATATATATATATATATATATATATATATATATATACATACATATATATATATACATACATATATATATATACATACATATATATATACATACATATATATATATATATATATATATATATATATATATATATATATATATATATATATACATACATACATACATATATATATATATATATATGTATATATATGTATATATATATATATATATATACATACATACATACATATATATATATATATGTATATATATATATATATATATATATATATATATATATATATATATAACCCCCTTAATGGTCATTCTTACAAAGCGAATATGAAATTTCCCGTTCTAAAGAGGGAATCGGAAAAATGGGCCCCGTAAGCTAAAGGTTAATCAGTACTGTATATTTTTTTTTCAAAAAAGTGCTCCGAACGTACTTTGAACACTTGTCAAGATATGACAGATGATGAATCGATGGGGCTATCCAAAGATCTTTACAATAATCAACTCTGACTCTTGAATTACGATAAACATGAACATAATGGATACCCTTAAATTGAAATACCAAACACCTTTATCAGAGAAATGTTGAATATAGTTCAATGAATTAGCCGTGGGCGGGGCACTGGTGGTCTTATAATATTAAATACCCTGTTTTAAGTCCAAGTCGGGCTATATTTATGACAGTAACGCTAAGCAATAAAATTGAAAATTATTTTACCATATTTCAACATGGGAAAACTACGAATTTTCTCTGTAACTGCCTTTTTCCCCCTGTCTCATTTTAGACGTTTCCGAAACTAAAGTTGTATGTGGACTGTCATTTAAAAGTTGAAAAGTTTTTAACTTTTGAACTCGTTTGCTTAATGGAATTTAAAGCAAAATTATTCGGCAAGTGAATTTTCCCGCATCCAAACACCGATACTTGCTTGGCTTAACAGATTTGTCCGTAGGACAGCTTTGTTTTGACTTGTAATCATTTATAACTTATAAACGTTCTCGAAAATCCTTACCATGAAAGAAAGCATTTTTTACCCGCTCAGAAATATATATCTTTCGCCTAGTGTTCTGTACTAAGCAGAAGTAATAATGCAACGATATTTATCAAATTTGCCGAATTCTGGTAGGTTGCTTCCGTAATTGCACATTGATTGCAGTTTTAACTAAAACTATAACCAGTTTTAACTGTATACCAGTTTTAACTAAAACTGTATGGGGCTTACATTTAGCGCTAGAATTTTAGTTAGCATGCAAATAACTCACATAGTTTGGCATAATGGGGCACCAGTCTCAAGGACATTTTTGTGTGTTTAAGAAGTGTATTGATAACAGCCATTAGCAGATCGAAGAACTTATTCGCTCTGGGTGTGTTAGCCAAAAATTAATGTAATTTGAATCTGTTTATTGCTTGAAAATGTGCCTCTTATGATATATTTCCAGTTGTCTTAGGAATTGTTCTTTGCCATAATATATATATATATATATATATATATATATATATATATATATATATATATATATATATATACAGAGGCTGTTCGCGCATTTTTTAGACGATTTTGGTAAGCGGTAATAAAAAATCGTTTGCTGCAAAAGATATAATTGCAATTGTACTATGTTTTTAAAAGTCAAAATTATCGTCTGCGGCTTGAAAGTTTTGTTTTTATTCAAAATGGCGTTTTTATCAAAGCAGTGGTTCAAAGGATACATTTATGCTCTTTCCGAAGAGAAATATGCATACTCCGTTATCCAAAATCGATGTGAGAGTCATGGTTTTGTGATATCTAAAGCGTCGATAGGTAATATCGTCAACAAGAAAGGAAAGAAACGTCAAATTGGAGCCTCAAGTGGGACAAAAATTCCAAACAAGTATCCAAGGAAAAAACGGACATCTTCGACTATTGCAAAGGTACGTTGTTTAATGTTAAAAGAAAATCCCCCTAGTCAAAGGACAGTTGCAAAATCATTAAAATGCTCGGTGTCCACTGTAAACAAAATGATAAACGTTGATTTAAATCTTAAGAAAGCGAAAAAACGCAATGTGCATCGTCTTCTTCCAAATCATATCGCTGAACGCAGGACACGCTGCAGAATTCTATATGAGAAACACTTATCCAAAGAAAAATGGAAAACAATTGTCACAATAGCTGAATCATGGGTGTATTGAAATGATTGCAACAAAAAAAAAAGAGCCATTTATTACCATAAAAGGGGAGAAAAAAATTAAAGTACATGGTTCAAAGAATCGAAAGAAAGTTTTTCTAAGAGATTCATGATTGTTGCTGGTTTTTCTTATAATGGCAAGTTCAAAATAAAGAGAGTGGAAAAAAATGTCAAGATTAACTCCAAATACTATCAGGAACATATTTTATCGCCAATTTTTCTGAATGAAATACCATCGCTTTACCCACAGTGCCATCAATCTGTGAGACTCCATCAGGACAAAACTAGCAGTCACACATCCAAATCCACTGTAAATTTCCTAAAAGAAATGGAACAAAAAACTGGTATCAAGGCCATACCCTTCACTGATATCCCTACTAAATCTCCCGATGTATCATCTATGGATTTTTGTGCTTTCGGACTTTTAAAATCTGCATTATCCAAATCTGCATCGTCCCAAAACCCTTACAGGTCTCTGGAAAGCTGTTCAGGAGGAATGGGATAGAATACATCTTCTGACACTTCAAAAGGCATTATTATCCTGGAAATTGCGGTGTCGAAAGATAGTTCAGAATAAGGGATGTCAAATAGAACATTTAAAACACAAGAATTTTATGTAATTTAGTTTTGTGAATACAATATACATCGTCTAAAAAATGTGTGAACAGCCTCTGTGTATATATATATATATATATATATATATATGTGACAGGCAGCGTATTTTGCTCCTGTGTAATTTCGAGTAGATGCAGTCAATACATATATTAAAATAAATGGGCGAGTGGCGAGGCCATTAAGGAAGTAATCCAATTCGTGATAAATCCAGCATTATTGAACTTCATAAGTTGACCAATCTCCAGGTTGATTACCGCGCTTTGCCATTTTGATAACTTATTCGGCACGCAGCCGCGAGCTTCCGTGGTCAACAAGATTTTTCTTCAATCTGGCGCTAAAAACCCAATTCCCCCCGAGCGCCTGCTGTACGCGCATGTGCAGATCTCAACTTTTGGTCATCTGGACCTTAATATCGTTGATCTTGTAATTTTGACTTCGCGCCCAACCTTTTTCACTTCTAAAAATAAATCCTCTCGCCTAGAATTATTCGCTTTGCGCTCAAGTCGCTTCTAAAAGATGATTTTCCCCACAGCAAAATACGCGCGCTTTGTAAGTGAAATGTTAGATTCTTATTATTTTAAGCCCCCTTTCCCCGTACTTCTCAACTATATTTTGACAGTTCAGATATGTTTTGACATATATATATATATATATATATATATATATATATATACAGAACGCTACAAGAAAACTACAAGTGAAAAGCTACAAAAAATCACATTGCCAAGTATAAAAAAGTATGTTGTTGTTATTGTTGTCTCAAATGCCCCCTGGCCATAAGTATTTCAGACCAGGTCCATATATGCTTGCGGGCTGAGAGGTTCGGCTCCGGTTTATAATGGCACCACAAGGATCGGGGTCCGAATTTGCCAGGTGCCACCTCAATTTTGATAGAGCACCCCCATGGGTGACATCTGGGAGGGATCGTATCCTCTCCCACCTTCTCTGACATCATAGAGGGACTTACCTATCTACTTATTTAACGTGCCCGTTTCCGGCCCAGACCTGGAGGTATTTAATGGCACTTGTCAGGATTCGATCCGAGCATCCTCGTCCTCGAAAGCTGACGAGCTATCGCTAGGCTACCTCGGGCCCATGGAAAAGTATTACAAAGACAGTGAAATATATGGTTGCTCTATTTTAGTCATAACTAAGGTTATGAATGTGAACTTCTGCAAAAAATAATTCGAATTTTTTCTTTTCAAAATTGAGGTATGGATACCTATTTTACAGTACTTCAATCAGTTAAATACGGAATTTTTTTGAAAATAGCGTACACATAAAAAATAATCTGGGAATTTTTCTAAAAGCAATTTCAAATTCATACGTCCAAAAGTTTATAAATATAGCTCTTTGCTCTTTAACGAAATAAAAATACTTCTTTGGAAACTCTCGGTATGCCACCGCATAATTTAGTACTGGAGATTAGATCACCCATTATGCTTCTCAGAAATTTATATCCTCCAAGACTGCAACGGTACAAGACTAGTGGTTAAGAAGCTCCATCATCATGTCACTGAAGCAACAATTTTCCCAGGCTTGCACCAAAGGTGAGGATGCTTTCACTCCGTACATACCATTAATTCCACCCGATATGTCATTCCAATTCAAGAGTCTACAATTTCCAGTTCGTTTAGCTTTTGCCATGCCCATCAATAAGGCCCAAGGACAATCTTTACATGTAGCTGGAATCAACTTGTAATATCAACCTTTTTTTTCTCATGGACAGTTAGACGTTTCGTGTTCTAGAGTTGGATATTCAAGAAATATGTACATTGTCCAGATTTAAGAAACAAGAAACATAGATTATCAAGCTGCTTTGGGGTAATTTTTTTTCCTTCCCTCGTGTACATTTTACAAGGCCAAAAGACACTTTGACATTTTTCTTTTAAACTTTTAGTGATACTATGATGAAAGGCTGAATCTACCTAAATTGTGAGGGGTTTATTTTGGAGAGAAAAGCTATTTATTATGGAGAGGAGTTGATTTGCTTTGCAGGCCCTCAATCAAACATTTCATTTTTTAAGACGGAATGCTGGAGTCCTTTCCTGGTGTTATTGGAAAGGCTGAATCTATCGAAATTGTGAAGAGTTCTATATGGAGAGAAACATTTATTATGGAGAGAAGATTTATAGGAGTCTAATATGAAGAGAAGCTGAATGTTTTGCAGGCCTTCAGTCAAACACTTCATTTTTTTAAGTAACGATTCTGGATTCATTTCGTGGTTCTGTTGGAAAGACTGAATCTAACTAAATTGTGACGAGTTTAATATGGAGAGGAGTTGCATGCTCTGAAGGACAAAAATCAAACACTTCATTTTTTAAGAGGCAATGCTGGAGCCCTTTGGTGGTTCTATTGGGAAGGCTGAATCTACCTATATTGTGAAGAGTTCAATATTGATAGAAAACAAGTTTATTATGGAGAGGAGATTTATAGGAGTTTTATATGGAGAGAAGTTGAATGTTTTCTAGGCCTTTACTCAAGCGCTTCGTTTTTTTAAGAGGCAATGCTGGAGTTCTTTCGGGTTCTATTGGGAAGACTAAATCTACCTAAATTGTGACGAGTTTAATATGGAGGAGTTGAATGCTCTGCAGGCCCTCAATCAAACACTTCATTTTATAAGAGGAAATACTGGAGTGCTTTAATGGTTCTATTGGAAAGGCTGAATCTACGAAATTGTGAATAGTTCTTATAAGGAGAGAAAGCGTTTATTATGGAGAGGAGAATTATTGGAGTTTAATGTGGAGAAGTTGACTGTTTTGTAGGCCCTCAATCAAGCACTTCACCTTTTAAGAGGAAAATGTTGGAGTCATTTCAGGGTTCTATTGGAAAGGCTGAATTTGCCTAAATTGTGGCCAGTTTAATGGGGAGAGGAGGTTTATAGGAGTTTAATATTGGGAGGAGTGGAATGTTTTGTAGGCCCTTAATCAAACACTTTATTTTTAAAAGAGGCAATGCTGGAGTCCTCTCATGATTCTATTAGAAAGGCTGAATCAACCTAAATTGTGACGAGTTTAATGTAGAGAGAAAATGAGTTTATTACGGAGTGGAGCTTTATAGGAGTTTAATATGGAGAGGAGTTGAATGCTTTGTAGGCCCTCAATCAAACACTTCATTTTTTAAAGAGGCAATGCTGGAGTCCTCTCATGATTCTATTAGAAAGGCTGAATCAACCTAAATTGTGACGAGTTTAATGTAGAGAGAAAATGAGTTTATTACGGAGTGGAGCTTTATAGGAGTTTAATATGGAGAGGAGTTGAATGTTTTGTAGGCCCTTAATCAAACACTTCATTTTTTAAAGAGGCAATGCTGGAGTCCTTTCATGGTTCAGTTAGAAAGGTTGAATCTACCTAAATTGTGATGAGTTTAGTGTATAGAGAAAAGGAGTTTATTACGGAGTGGAGCTTTATAGGAGTTTAATATGGAGAGGAGTTGAATGCTTTGTAGGCCCTCAATCAAACACTTCATTTTTTAAAGAGGCAATGCTGGAGTCATTTTATGTTTTTATTGGAAAATTCTCCTAAACCAGTAATTTCAGCTTTTTTTTTGCTTCATTGATGAAAGGCTGAATCTATCTGAATTCAGAGGAGTTTATTATAAATTTATATATTTTTATATTGGGATTTCATTTTATTGATGTGTATAACATTTCGCATGTTTTTTTAATACTATGTTATTTATACCATGTTAAAATTTAAACTGATTTTGATAAACAAACGTTCTCAAAATTCCTGCCAAAGCCGGGTACTTCAGCTAGTTGCTCAAACAAAACTGTTAAAACTGTCTCAGAAAACGTGACCATAGTTAATATACTTTGAATACTTTTATAGTCCATATGTTTTAAATATATCGGCTGAATGAAAATGTTATAAGCCAGTGTATTTTATAAATATTTTAAACCCGGAGAATCCTTTTTATAAGTCTAAATTTAAATTTTAAATATACCTTCTACTATGACATATCTCAATATAAAAATAGCGAGGAACTATATATCACATTCTAAGTTTAAAAACATTTCTGCCAGACATCAGATTTTGAAAAACAGCAAAAAGAAGCAACTCCATTGTCCTTTGCACTATATTTATTTATTTTAGAATTTCTATATGAGTATAAGAGCGCCATCTATTGATATTTTAAACATAGGCAAAAACTTTTGTTTTCAGTATAAACTTTACTTTTTTAAGTATCTTCTTTCAAAGCGTATAGCAATATAAAAAAGGAAGGAAAAATATATTATATTCTAAGCTTAAAAAATGTTTCTACCAGACATCAGATTTTGAAAAAGAACAAAAGGAAGCAACTCTGTTGTTCGAATTATATTTATAGTAGAATTCCTATATGGGTATAAGAGCGCCATCTATTGATATCAAACGTAAATAAGACATTTTCCTTTCAGTAAATTAGCCATCGGAATTTATGACCAACACTACCGATAACATTTTAAAGCTGCTGTGTGCTAACCCTATTGGATTCGTTCGGCTCAATGTTAACCTATGGAGAAAATGTGTCTTCTATTCACGGCTGCATAAATTCCGATAATCCAATAAAAATGGTATTTTCAGATAGCTTGAACTTTTCTGTACCTTGCAACCAGGGCCGAATTCAGACTTGCTGAGGCCCTAAGATATACAAACCCCAGGGGCCCCCTGCTGTTTTAAATCGCATTAGCTGGTGTCGGAAAAAATTTAAATATCTACGACTTTTTAATGTATGAAAAAATATTTTATTGGGCCAATGTTTGAATACAAGTGCCTCCGCATTGGATAAAAAAAAAAAAAAAAAAAAAAAAAAAAAAAAAATATTTTATTAAAAGATAAAAAAGGATGTGTTTACAAAGCCACAGAAATAATTATTTAATTAAAGGGTTTTAAAAACGACAAGGCTCATAGAACAGAAAGTTTTAAATTAAAATATTAAAATAAAAGGTAAACATTAAATTAATATAACAACATAATTGGTAGTATATAAAAACTTAATCTTTTATTCAGGTGAAAATTTAGTCTCAATCAATTTTACAATGCGCTTAAATTATTTTAATCTTGCATTTTGTATACTTAAAATTATTTAGAAGTTATCGTGATATGTCTGACTTTGAGTGATTTTTCTATGAGATATTTTTATATCAATCTATATATATAAAACAGTTCCGTAACTGACTCACTGACTGACATACTACGCACAGACCAAACCGCTGGACCTAAAGGGCTGAAATTTTGCATAGCGATTCTTCTTATAGAGTAGGGGTGCACTAAGAAAGATTTTTCAAAAATTCTTCTTAGATTTTTTTAAATTAAATTTTTAAGCTGTTTTTTTAACTTTTTTTACGTTTTCATTTAAAATAATACATTGAGGGTTATAAAATTTATATCACGAGAAAAATCATAAAAATTCCTTTAAAATGAAATTTTTTTCGAATCTTTTCCTCCATTTCCTGATTTTTGGTGAATTTTTAAAGATTAAATTTTAGAATTTAATTTATTAAATGCTGATCACGTGATTTCTTTTTCTGGTACTTTAAATAAATTTATCGTTACGTGCATAACAACTAAATAGTCAAAAAATATTTTTTTCCTTGCTAATGCGGCAGACGATTGGACATTATCCAAAAAAAATATTAAAATACAGTAAAAGAGATGTTCTACAAACTGTACTATATTAACTGTACTATATTCTTTAGTATTCTTTATTAGATTTAATTTGAATATTTTCTTCTACATTATTTTGTCTATAAAATTATCCTTTGCGATTTTCTTATATATATATATATATATATATATGTATATATATATATATATATATATATATATATATTACAACAATTGTATACATTGATCGTCGTATTTATCATATAATATATATATATATATATATATATTTGGCATTAATTGCATACATTGACCGTTGTATTTAATTTGAATGTACTCCGTAGCAAAGTACGGGTTTTCAGCTAGTTTTTACATATTTTTTGTTTTTTTATTTGAGGCCCGGGCAGATTGCAAGGCCCTAAGCTGTAGCTTTTTTAGCTTATACGTAAATCCGGCCCTGCTTGCAACACGATTCATTATATAAATTCCTTCCACCAAAAGTATTTATAGCGTTTAAATTACACTGTACTAGGTTTTTTTAGAATAATTTAAATTTTAAAATATTATTTGCATTTAAAAAAAATACGAAAAATGTCCCAAGGTGTAAAATCTCTTTCTCTGTTACCGAGTACAATTTTTTAAAAAAAATCTTTAAATCCAAGTCTGCAATCGTTGACACATTTTCTCCATATATATATATATATATATATTTGTAATTTACCGGCCCGGCCCCGTCCGAGATAATGATGATGAGATGACGATGACCGAAGCCGGCATACCACAACAGTAGAGAAAGTAGTAGCCGAGTGTCCAAATAATAAGTCGTTGTTCTTCTGAACGATACTAATTTTATTCACATTCTACTCGAAGGATTACAGCGTCTTTTCCAGGCAACTGAAATCCGCAGAATGTGCGGGTAGCTGACCACAGGCCCTTATATAAACTTTAGACGTGGCTCGTCATGTGATCAGGAAAAAAGAGTAATGATTGGCTATCCATGACTCTGGTGTCAGAGGTCACGTGATACCTTATGTAAGATGCGGAGAAATTAGGATTTTCGAGGGGTCGCTACGCAGCTGTCTTTGTTCTTTAAATCGGAAGCGAAATTAATCCACGCCCAAGGAAATTTAGAAGAATTTAAAATCTTGAAAGGGATTTAGGGGGTTTTATGTTATATATATATATTGTAAGAATCCGTTACGACCTTTCCGAATAAATCACCCAGACAGCCGGACCTCCCACAGCAGGTGACCTGCGAACAGTTCTATCGATCAGCGTCAAGGTGTCTGGAAGCAGAGAATGGGGTTGCTCCTAGCTGCCGGCCCCTGGGGAGACGTAAACTAATGACTATTTCGACGTGAACAAATGATTTTCAGATCAGCTGATTTATAAGAACCGACCACATGGCTTCGTTGTCAAGCGAATCACAGCCAACGGACATGACGTCACAAATTGTGCCAGCCAACCTAAACTTTTGCAGTCACGTGACCGGAAGCACGTTCTAGAGAGCACCTTTCGTCTACGTTGTCCTTGAGCGACCGACTTCATCCTGAACTTTATTTTTCAGAGCAGCCCGCTCGAAGCTTCTCGTCAACTAATACTTCACCCTGAAGTATAGCTATCTCAGAGCATCCTGCTCTACCGGCTTCTGTTAGCTCGTTACTTCATCAAGAAGTTATCTTCATATTTCAGAGCAGCCCGCTCTATAAGCTTCTCGTGATTTATAACTGTCTTTACGAAGTTATTCTATTTTCAGAGCTGTATGCTCTAGAGGCTGTGTACCGACCTTCTAGTTCCGCTGTGAATGTGCTTGCCGACATCTTATCATCGAAATTATTTGGTTATTACGAAGGCCAGTTCCCTCTATGTCTAGAGGTAGATCAACATTGTACATAGCGTAAAAAGTTTCGGACTAAAATTTAATAAAACTGTAATTTAATGTAGTAGACTGACTCTGAACATTTTTAGCTACCCGGAGTCTGAAGTTATCACAATATATATATATACCGGGTGGTTAGAATTAAACTTCCCCTATAAACGGCATCCTACAGTGCAAACGGGTGAACGGAATGCAACGAAATTTTGTATATGGGCTATACACGAGATGCGCTCACGGAATTTTGAAAAAAAAAAATTTAGTTCCAAAATGTCCACTAGAGGGCGCCTTTTCGGGAAAAACATGAAATCTTACACAATAAAAGACCAAAACGGAATACAGAAACAATATTAACAATCCAGAACAAGAATTATAAGTAATAAAATGTAAAACCGGGTAAAGCTGTCAGTTGTAGGAGAAAAATGACGAGATTTGCATGCTTGGGAAGAAAAGGAAGCTTTATGCAAAACACGTTAGGGTATAAAACGTTTGCAGGCGTTGTCATGTTTAAGTCGATGTTTCGGGCTGTACTAATGACGGTCTCCTTGAAGCTGTTTTAGAAAACAAGGGGAATGCGTCTGCTGCAGTTCGTTAATTTCGTCGTAGAAAGAACCTATGGCGTGGACCAATGTCTACTAAAGGTATCCGGGCCATGATTAAGAGATTTGAAGAGACGGGGAAATTCGGAGTTTAACCTGGAAGAGGCCGTAAACGTGTCACACCGGTACTTGTTGGTGCCGTCAAGACAGCTGTTCTCCCTTACCTTTACTTAATGTGGTTCGATGACAAGGTGATCAGAAACTAATCAATGAATGTTAATATTGTTTCTGTATTCCGTTTTGATCGTTTATTGTGTTAAATTTCATGTTTTTCCCGAAAAGGCGCCCTCTGATGGACATTTTGGAACTAATTTTTTTTTTTTCGAAATTCCGTGAGCGCATCTCGTGTATAGCCCATATACTAACACATGAGCACATAAATCGAAATATCCAACTCAGAAATTCTAGTTCAAACAACGTGAACAAGTTCCCCCAACTAAACATTTCAATAGCGAAAAAACGAGTGCAATTATAAGGGGAATTTTGAAGGAGTATCTCTTTTCCGGAAAGACAGCACTTGTCCGCCACCTCTTTTAATTCGATTTCCAGGAATATTTCCTGAAAGAAAATTCTCAATAGTTGTTTAAACTCCATTCCTCATTTACAGAGCTTAAAAGGAAGTACCCAAGTGAAAATGTCAAAACAGCGATAAATTGGTTTCCATAAATAATATCGAGGAAGGAGTTTAAACTGAAAATAAAATCAATGAAAAACAAAATGTATCTTTAAGAAAAGTGAACACTATTTTCTGTCTCTCTTCCTCCTCCATCACGAATTCAAAACGAAACATTCAAAAACGAAAATTTTTCAAACAACTTGAGTTCATCATTTCATTCATTTGCCCATTTTATGATAAAACCATCTGAAAAATTCAGTTCAATTGGTTAATATATTCCATAAATAAATAATTCTACGGCAGAGAAAAATTAAAGGTGGTTTCGTGGATGTAAAATTATGTTTTTTAAGAGAGAAGAAGAAATGTTTTTTCTCTTCCATAATTTAGACGGTATCATTAATTTTTTAGCAGACATCATTAAAGTCATTCAGATTCTATACTTCATTCATTAATGCTTTAATTCAAACACTTTATATTAAATTTCAATTTAGCTATGAATAAACTTTTACCAATAATTCCACGGTTGAAAATTAGAATGCAATCACAAAGGATTATAAACACAAATCAACAAAAAGTATTTTTTTCACTTCTTTTTTTAAAATGTCATTTACAACAATGAAAAAATTGATAAAATATCCACATGGCTGAAAAGTTGTTAGCTTAAATTAAATTCTCTCTCTCTCTCTTTATATATATATATATATATATATATATATATTATGCATTTTGTGAAGCAAACAGTTTTAACTCCCTCTAAAATAAAATTTAATAGAAGAATTTTTTCATTAGAAATTCTTTGAAACTACCTCAGTTCTGGTCTTTGCTCATTAGTGTATAAACGAAAATATCAACAAAATAATGTCAGTTCAAGGGTACATATATTTCACAACAAAATAATTCCAGACAATACAAATTAATGTAGATTCGATACATTTGCATTTCCAGCGAAAGAATGTTCCATCTCGAGAGCAAACATTATTTCTTTACCCTCTTTTAAAAAATTCAACTGAAAGGAAATTCCTGAAAACCACTTCAACCTCTTTTTTCGTTTAATTTGCGTATGAATAAAAATATTCGAATAACATTGTTATTTAACTATGAAATTCTACTGTATCATAATATGAATAGAAATTTTTTTTTCCATTATAAATCAGTGGCATAAATATTAAAAGATATTCGAAATTTTAGTTTGTGAATAAATTGTGTGACATGTAAAGGTAGTTATCAAAATAATGGGAACACATAAGTATTAGTGGTGTTTATGGAAGTTTAGGGACCAATATTTTTTATAGAATATAGTTGTAAGGTATACACAAGATTCGATTCACAAGAATCGAACTTTTGAGTGAATGAATTAAAGAAGCTGCTTGGGATATGCTGATTTTGGCATACGCGCTTAGTATAAATACCATGCAGCGTCATTAATAAAAAAAAGTGTTTAAGGTTGAAAAGGTGTTGTCCTGCGCTAGTGCTTAGCAGGCCCAAAAGTTTACGTGGCAGTACTGCTGGTTTGACTCTCTGCTGGGTTGTGAGTATTCGAAATGTGTATTTCTATTGAATGATAATATATATATATATATATATATTCCGTACAAGTAGTACGTATGCTTATTGCTGTAAAAGCCAATTATATATGTGCAACGAATTCAATAAACATTGTTTCATGTATAAACTGTGTTTGTTTCAAATTCAAATAGAGTGCCACTTCAAATTATATACACCCAAGTCTGGGTAGAAGTGAGCTATATACTCTATATAGTGTATACATTATTCTACTCTAAAGTAGCAGTAATGAAACTAAGGTCATCAGGCTCTTTCGGGGGTCGCTTAAGATGTCAAACCTTGTAGACCGTGCAGAAGGGTAAATTGTTGAAGTGCGCTTAATTAGAGTATCTGTTACAACAGCCCCCATGGGTTTCGGTGTTTACCGAGCTATGATATCGGAAGTCATGATGGCATACAGAGTTCACGGAGAGACATCTTCTGTGAAACAGAATAGTGGACGAAAGGGAAAGCTAAGTGAAAGAGACTGATGGGTGTTGAAGCGAACTGTGACATCAAAAAAGAAGACGTCTGCAGCCAAAGTGACCTTAGAGCTCCATCTGAATCTGCAGGCTCCAGTACCAGTCATTACAGGTAAGGGAAAACTTCAAAAGCAAAACATTTACGGCAGAGTAGTAATTCCCAAGCCACTTGTAAGAGATGTGAAAACAAACTGTCCCCTACAGTGGTGCCACGAGCACAAATCCTGGTCGAGTGATACGTTGAAATATGACATTTGGTTAGACGAATCATTGTTCACTTTGTTCCCTGCAACAGGACGTTCGTATGTCTGAAGAACACCTACACAAGCGTATTATCATGCTTGTCTCATGCCAGCTGTCAAATATGGAGAGGAAATTTATTAGGGTTTCGGCGGCCATCTCATGGGTTTCCAAAGGGATCTATTGTAACCGCAAAAGGGAGATTGACTGGGAAGGACTATGTGAACTTTTAGACGACCAGATCCATCCTATGGTGCAAAAATAGTTTCCTGCAAGAGATGGCGTTCTCCATGATGATAAGGCTTCGATCCATACATCTAGACGTACCAAGTCGTGGTTTGAGGAACATAAAGACCAAGTCAAATACCTATACTGCCTGGACAGTCCCTAAACCTCAATATCATCGAACTTCTGTGGTCTGTTTTAGGGAACAGAATCAAGAATCAATATCCACCAATAGCATCTCTACAGGAACACTGATGATTTATCCATAAAGAATGGTATAATATTCCTTAACCACTATTCATGACTTGCATAATTCACTTCCTTAGTGAATCCAGGTTGTATTAAATGCCATAGATGGTCCTATGCCATATTAGTAAAGAATTTCATGTTTTTCCTAAGTGTTTCATTATTTTGATAACCACATATATATACATATACACCTAAATCTGCTTTTGCACGAACCTTTTTGACACGAATTTGAATTTAACACGAATTTAAAAAAATATCTCTTTCTCTTTTTACGCGAGTTATTTTGATTTAATATGATCGGTCCAATCCAATTTCCCTTTTTGCCTAAATTCTAAGAAAATAAAATTTTATTTATGGCGTATTATTTTTGGCGGTAGTGTATCCAGTTCTGTTTTGATTCAAGAAACATAAGATGCCCGCAAAAGCATTTTCTTCTTTTATCGTATCAAAAATTGAGAAAATGAAAGAAAATGATCCTGTTCTCAATGCAGATTTAATAAAGGAAGGTCTGGAACTGGCCAAAAAATTGGGTAATCATTTTGTCAAACACGACCCTAATGAGGAACGCGCTGGGAAGTTTCAACGTGAACTGAAGTTTTTGACTGCCGCTTACAGAGAATTACATAACGGCCTAACCAAAACACGAACACAACGGTTAATAATTACAAGATAAAAAGAACTTTTTATGTACCATGTTTTTAAATTTTCTGTTGAATCATATAAACTTGACAATTCTATGTATTAATAAATACTTTTTTTAAAATTTTTTGATGAATTATCCCATCAACTTGAAAGAAA
>OU015499.1:104674236-104849236 GCA_907164885.2 Dolomedes plantarius
CCCACATTCGTTCGTGAAAGGTCATAATACAGACGAACTGGTTTTATGGTATGGGGTGGAATCAGCATAGGTGGACGTACGGACCTGCACATCATTCTAAATGGTACTTTGACGGCCCGAAGGTATGCAGACGTGATACCGAGACCTCATGTCATACCTTACGCTGCAGCCATTGGAGATTCCTTTGTTTTCCAGCATGATAATGCCGGACCGCCTACAGCTCGTCTTGTGGAGAACATGCTTGAAGCTGAAACAATACAGCGTATGGAATGGCCAGCGTGCTCTCCTGACCTGAATCCAATCGAACATGTTTGGGACATGCTCGGACGACGCATTGCTGCGAGACCAAAGCCTACTTTTACTATCCAAGACTTCGAGATTGCACTTCTTGAGGAGTGGAACAGTATTCCCCAAAGTCTTATCGATAACATCATTGCATCCATGGAAAACAGGTGTGCAGCAGTCTTAGCTGTTCGAGGAGACCACACGCCATATTAAAAATCTTGCATCATTTCTAAACAACTTTTTTTTATCGTTTACGTGTAACCAAATTGTTGTCCTAAATCACCTTTTCATGTTTTTTCCATATTTTCAAAGAATTAAAGCTTAATTACAAATTTTTTTACGTCTTTTTTTCTGTATTGCGCATTGATACGCGTGTAATATTCATTTTATGCCAATACATGGCTGTCTCGCACGGTTTTCTTAACTTCTTTGCTTGCTCCCCAAATTCTTTTGAGCGTATATATATATATATATATATATATATATATATATATATATATATCTAGCCGTGGGTATTCAGTTTAAATATTTCCAATAAAAACCTAGTTACAGCTATTTCAAAATTGCTGTAACTAGGTATAAGTCAAGTCAAGCATGTAATGTACATAAATATAGTAATTATATACATAAATATAGATTATGTACAAAAATATAGTAATTGGTATAAGTCAAGAGTTCTGTTAAGTTGTTGCGATTTCAACGTTGTTTTTCACCTTTTTTCTCGAATTTGCATGTTATCTCTCCGCAAAATGGCTTATACACAAACTTTAACACTCACAATATTAGAATATATATATATAATATCCCTATTACATCACGTCCTTAAATTATAACCTGAAAGGGAACACTAGCTCATATTTACATAGCTGGAGCTAGGCTCAGCCTGAAAGGAATAAAAACTAGATACAAATGCAGTAACGACAAGTAAGAAAGGATCACCTGCCCAGCACCGAGACGATAACTTAGCCGTTTCAGAAATGTGTCAATCGTGCTATTTCGCAGTGTTATACATGAATGATAAGAAGTTTCACTTCCTACGTGTTTCTGTTTCTAGAAGGATCTAGTGTTCCATTCAATTTGAATCAAACTACAATTTTCAGTGGGAAATATTTTATGAAATGCTTCAGGAAGTAGGTACATAGCAAACTAAAAAATTTTGTTATTTCGTCTTCATCGGGGAGCCTGTCACCACTAGAAGTCTCGTTCCCTGGTGGCGGAATCGGGAAATGCCTCCACTCGAATTTCCATTGGATGATATAAGGGAAGTAAAACCTTCCGCGGACCCACAGGTAGAGGTTTAGCGTGTTTCGAGGCAATGGCACTCCTTCTATAAATAGTGCAATTCTTTTTTCTTCTTTTTTCTTTTGCACTATTCCTAGGCACGGCAACAACAACAACCTATTTCATAAACAGGAAATGCAACGTAAATAAAGCACAAATAGCAATAAGGTGCAATTTTGCATACGGCCGTTTCGAAGCTGTAAAGGAACTTCTTCATCTGTGCAAAGAACTTAGTGGCAGCTCAAAAAAGCCACTGAGTTCTTTAGGCTTAGTCTTTTTGAGCTGCCACTGAGTTCTTTAGGCTTAGTTTTCGTCTTTTTTGAGCTGCCACTGAGTTCTTTAGGCTTAGTTTTCGGTTTTTTTGAGCTGCCACTAAGGTCTTTGCACTGATGAAGAAGTTTCTTTACAGCTTCGAAACGGCCAGGCTTAGTTTTCGGCTTTTTTGAGCTGCCACTAAGTTCTTTGCACTGATGAAGAATCTCCTTTGCAGCTTCGAAACGGCCGTATGCAAAATTGCACTTTATTGCTATTTGTGCTTTATTTACGTTGCATTCCCTGTTTATTCCTCGAGCACAAAGGTTTTGTCTTTTCTTTTCAACCTATTTTATCTTTAACAGTACCTGCAATTTCAGCATTTTCTTTTGAACTATTTAGCGACGCATCTTTTTTAGTCTCCTGTTTTGCTTGAGAAAAAAGCTTTTTGACTTTTTCTATCTCTTTCTGCGCCTTTTTCTTTCTCTGTTTGTGTATGCTTCATTTTGTTTCATTATTCTTTTACTTTATATTATCTTTTCTGAGTTATTTTTATACGTTATTCTTTAGTATTATTTTAAATTTTTTTATCCTGCGTTTTTTCTCTCGCTTAACTTTGGTGATTTTCTGGTTTTTCTGTCCGCCATTTGTTTTCGCTTTTATGCTCCAAGGCACTTTTCACAACATTATGGTTTTTTTCATTCTTCATTGTTACGGTTTTTACAGTTTGCTTTTGGATGACGTTCCACAGCACATCTTCCACTTAAGATTGCTGTGTAACTAACGCTATTGGATTCGCTCACCTTAGTGTTAACCCATGGAGAAAAAAATGTGTCCATGGATTGCCAACTTGGATTGAAATATTTTTTTTTTAATTGTACTCCGTAATAGAGAAAGAGATTTTAAACAATGGGGCATTTTTCGTTTATTTCTTTAAAAAGCAAATAATATTTTTTAATTTAATGGGACTCACGACCCTTAAGTCGAGGGAAAAAAGCATATTTTCATACTTTTTGACTCTTTATAACTATTTCAATTGACTCCTAATTTTTCCAAATTTTATGTACAGTGGTACCTCGACTTACGAGTGTCTCGACTTACGAGTTTTTCGAGATACGAGCATTCTCTCGGCAGATTTTTTGCATCGAGTTACGAGCTAAAATTCGGGTTACGAGCAAGCTTCAGATACCTCACAGCTAGTTTGCGCAGCGAACGCCATGTGCTCATCAAATGAGAACACGCTAAGCATGTAATATTTACAACCTTTATGTGCAATTATTATACAATTGTATACATATTATTCTAAGGCTACTATCCAGTCTAAAACGTAGAGATTGACACTCAAGAATTATCACCCGGGGCAGCTCGCTCTGCCCACACTTGAGGTGACTGCCTACGTTGAAAATGCCATTTTTTTTTACTATTTGGGTCAACTTCATATTTTGTAAGAATCTTGTAAATCAATGTTTTCTCTTTTCAAATCCGGATTGATTTTTATTCTACGTCAATTAGAAGCAGAGTTATAGCTATTTTAATAAACATCGTCTAATACAAAATTGAAGTGACAAACAACTTTAAATGCGTCCATTTTTTGACTATTTTGGTCAATTTTATTTTTTGCAAGAATCTTTTAATTCAATCTTTTCTTTTTTCAAAATCGCTTAGATTTTCATTCTACATCAATTAGAAGCAGAGTTATAGCTATTTTAATAAACATCGTCTAATAAAAAAATTGAAGTGACAAATAACTTTAAAGGCGTTTTTCTCAGAATTATGTTTTTTAGCACAAATCTCTACCGTTATCATGATATTTCACATAATAATGCATATAATTTGATAAAATTTTCAGGAAATGTTTTAGATGCTATCGTTAATGAAATGACGTACAATAATTGATGTATAATAAATAGTTTTTGGTTTGGGGCTGTTTTTATAAGGAAATGAATGACGAATTGGGGAAAATTTTCATATTGGAACATAAAATTGTCTGTATTATTTTTGCCTTTTAAAATTTCTCTTAGATTGTAGGTCATTTTGAAGATAACTGTTATAGGTATCATCTGTAAGAAGGAAATTAAAATAGTAGCATTAGAATTTTGTTCAGAGTGATAGGCGTTTCAGCTAAATTTCCTTAAAAATTACTTCAAATTGACCAATTTATAAAAAAGTATGGTATTTACAGGAAAGTTTTTTTTTTATTTTTATTTTTAAATGCTGTTTTACCATAAGAGACCAAAAAATCCTTAAAAAAACAATTTAAAAAAAATTGGCTCCGAACTTAGGCAGTCACCTTGAGTTGCCCTCCGAAACCGAACAGCGTCCTCCCTCTCTCGCAGAGACATAGCTTCAATTCCCTCCCCCACACTGGTACTCGCCATGGGGTCTAGGGGGAGGGATGACCTTGGTCCTAGGATCGCATGATCTCCTCCTTCTACGGATTCTGAGAAAACGATCTTCGGATTCTCAGAAACAGGAATTTGGACATTACATCCGAATGAACGATGCAACAATCGCTCAGCTTCAGTGTCTCACTTTAAGAGGGTAGCTCGTAATAAAAGCGAAAGCGAGGAAAATGTGGCGAAAAGATCAAAATACAACGAAAAAGATGTAATTTTTCAGTTCAACTTTTCTCCTATTCTTTCACCAGCATCTTCAAGTCTGATCTCCAAGGTAAATGTTGCACATTACACTTAATAAAACAAGTTTATTGCCGTACATTCTATTGTATTGCGTTTTTATACAACGTTCGTCATTAATAAGAACATTTTTTTCTCATTTAAAAACATGTAACTAAAAATTGCTGTGTTTGGGGGGAACCCGGAACGAATTAAGGGCATTTCCATTCATTTCAATGGGGAAAATTGATTCGAGATACGAGTATTTCTAGTTACGAGCTCCGTCATGGAACAAATTAAACTCGGAAATCGAGGTATCACTGTATATGATAAATTGATATATTTATTTTAATAAACAAATTTTCAACTATCAAAATAATTTTGAATAATTTTTTTAAATGCTTTATATATACCTTGTTTTTTTAAAGTATTTTTATTGTATACTGGCTTGCGCGCAGAACTATGACATTAATTTCACATTTAAATGTATAACTCCTGATTTATATTCAAAAAAAAAAATTCAAAATACAATTGAACACAAAACATTCAACATTAAAATATTTTTTCAATTTTTTAAAACTTCTCAAAATATACTTAAAATTTCCTTAAATTTTTGCATTAATTTACCCCTGAAAAAATAACGAAATGTGCAGTGATTGTAATAATTCTAGTTCAGACGCAATAAAATAACATGATTATGCAGTGATAAAAATTTCATGGAATTATGTTTCATAGTTTTAGAGATATCAGTTGCGGAATGATGCAAAATTACATTTTGAGAAAAATTAGTTCAAAATTTTTCTTACCATAAACTTGATCAAAAATTAAATATTTAGAATATCAATATCTTCGGAACTAAGCGGAATATTTTCATGCAGTTTGCTTTATTTTGTTCAGAAATGATCAGGATTTAACATATTTTTTTCATAAAATCGAATGTTTTAAAGATTTAAGAGTAGTGAGTCCCCTTAATGATTTTCAGGGCTAATATAAATTATAACTTTTATTATTTTTAGGTTGCAATTTGGAAGGGGGTCGTGCTTGATTCAAAAGAGAATATGCTTTAAAAGTAATTTAGAAAGACGCGTTTTCTTGTTACATACATACTTAAACGTGTGTGTGTGTGAGAAAACCAGTTCTTTTTTCTCGAATTCACTGGTTATCCCTCCGCAAAGCGTCCTATAAACAAAAGTTAACTCTCAGAAGTTTAGAATAAATATATATATTTTTTCTTAAATTTAGAATTATTTGCAAATTTATAAATCAATTTTAGTAGATTTTTTTTCTTTGCGACGTAATATTAAAAAGCACGAGTCTATCAAATGTCAGGATTATTATCTGAGGATCAGTCTGTGTCCCAATAATTATCCTCATCTAATTTTCCAATCTGATTCCTCTGTTAAACGTCGCTATGACATTACTATATTACTTGTTTTGTTTTGCCTTTTCTTTCTCTGTTAAACTTCGCCAAAGCATGGCTATATTGGTGTTTTTTCCTGTTTCTGTTAAGTGCCACTATGGATATGCTGAATTACTTGTTTTGTTTTGTCTATTTCTCTGTTAAACGTCCCCATGGCATTGCTACATGACTTGTTTTGTTTATCTTTCTTTGTTAAACTTCGCCAAAGCATGGCTATATTGGTGTTTTTTATGTTTCGGTTAAACGTCACTATGGTAATGCTATATTACTTGCTTTGTTTTGTTTATTCCTCTTTTAAACGTTGCTATGGTATTGCTATATTGTTTTGTCTTTCTTTCGCTGTTAAACTTTGCCAAAGCTTGGCTATATTGGTGTTTTTTATGTTTCGGTTAAACGTCACTATGGTAATGCTATATTATTTGTTTTGTTTTGTTTATTCCTCTGTTAAACGTTGGCATGGAATTCCTATATTACTTGTTTTGTTTTTTCTTTTTTTGTTAAACTTCGCCAAAGCATGGCTATATTGGTGTTTTTTTCTCCTGTTTCTGTTAAACGTCACTATGGTAATGCTATATTACATGTTTTATTTTGTTTATTTCCCTGTTTAACGTCGCCATGGCATTGTTATATTAATTGTTTTGCTTTTTCTTTCTCTGTTAAACTTCACCAAAGCATGGCTATATTGGTCTTTTTCTCCTGTTTCTGTTGAACGTCACTATGGTAATGCTATATTACTAGTTTTGTTTTGTCTATTTCTCTGTTAAACGTCGCCATGGCAATGTTATATTACTTGCTTTGTTTTGTTTTTACTTTCTCTGTTAAACTTCGCCAAAACATGGCTATATTGGTGTTTTTTCTCCTGTTTCTGTTAAACGTCACTATGGTAATGCTATATTACTTGTTTTGTTTTGTCTATTTCTTTATTAAACGTCGCCATGGCATTGTTATATTACTTGCTTTGTTTTGCTTTTTCTTTCTCTGTTAAACTTCGCCAAAGCATGGCTATATTGACGTTTTTTCTGTTAAACGTCACTATGGTAATGCTATATTACTTGTTTTGTTTCGTTTATTCCTCTATTAAACGTCACCGAGGAATTGCTCTATTACTTTTTTTATTGGAAATTTCAGTGAACTTAGAAAAGACAGAAAGCGCAAATCTGTCAGAGTGATGATAAATACCACCCTTGTGCTAAAAACATAAAGCACATACACCTGACTCCATTTACTAAAAGCAGAAATAAAAATGTCACTCCTTAAAAAAGTTCCACACATCGATAAGCAAACTTGGAATCCGTGGCAGAAAAATTGCAATTAAGATGAATTTCTTTTTAAAAAAAAAATTCCTTCTCGAAAAGCGGAAGCCATTCTTCATTCTCCTCCATTTTGAATGGAGTGAAATACTTTTCACCGAAAAGTCTTTCAAGAAATCAGCTTAAAGAAATCATTTCAGCCTGTTGAGTGCCTCGCATGCGCCGGCAAAGAAAAATTTCATAACTTTTATACATTCTTTGACATTATTTTCGGGAATTTTATTAATAATAGAGAATGATGGAGAGCACGAAAATGCTTCACAAGAACTATGACTCGAAAAGTGTCTCGTATAAGGAAGTTTATACAAAGATTCACGTCGTAAGTTAAAAACATTTAAACGAAAATAGAAAACGAGGAATAAAGCCTTACGTCTTTTGCTGTCTCTTCGTTTATATAGCGCAACAATATACTCTTTTTTTACCACCATTTTTCGCTATTTTTTTGGCTTTTTTTAGATGTAGAAGAATTGTCTTGAAATTATCTCCTCTGTCTCTCTATTTGTTCATCTGATGTGCGCTTTTTTCTTTTTTCTTTCTGTCCATTTCTTTACATTTCTTTTATATTATCTGTGCTCTGTTATTTTTTTTTACGCTATGTGCTTCGCTTCTGGGTTTTTTTCCGTATTTGTTTTTCTTTTGTCATATCCATGGTTTTCTAGCTTCTTTAGTTTGTTTTTTTTTTCCGTTTGGCATTGTTCCTCTCTTAACACGTTTTGTTTTTTTATTGCCGCGTTTGGCAACACCTCTTTTTCAAAAGCTAAATGACTGCTCTTAGGTGGTTTACATTGTTAGTTAATTTTAGAGATAAGAAAAGCCGATTCTGTTGTTTCCGAAACCTCCAATTTAGTTTTCTTTCAACTTAATAGCAATTTTTTGCACAGTGTAGGTGAGAAACGGCAGTTTATTTAGTTGGTAGGCCAGAATTTAGTCAGTACTTTATATTTAAAGGGAATCACGACTCTTAAGTTAAGGAAATAAGGAATATTTTCATATTTTATGACTCTTTGTAACTATTTCAATTTACTCCCAATTTTTACAAATTTTATGTAGTATATGATAAATTGATATATTTATTTTAATAAACAAATTTTTAACTCTGCAAATAATTTTAAATAATTTTTTTTTAAATGCTTTAGATATACCTTGTTTTTTAAGCATATTTTATTGTATACTGGCTTGCGCGAAGAACTATGAAATTAATTTTACACTTAAATGTATAATTCCTGTTTTATATTTAAAATAAATAATTCAAAATACAATTGAACATAAAACATTCAGCATTAAAATTTTTTTTCAAGTTTTTTAAAACTGCTCAAAATATACTTAAAATTTCCTTAAATTTTTACACTAATTTACCACTGAAAAAATAACAAAATTTGCAGTGATTACAATAATTCTAGTTCAGACGCAATAAAATAACATGATTATGCAGTGATAAAATATTTCATGGAATTATGTTTCATAGTTTTTGAGATATCAGTTGCGGAATGATGCAAAATTTGATTTTGAGAAAAATTAGTTTAAATTTTTTCTTACCATAAACTTGATCAGTAATTAAATATTTAGAATATCAATATCTCCGGAACTAAGTGAAATATTTTCATTCGGCTTGCTTTATCTTGTTCAGAAATGATCAGGCTTTAACATATTTTTTTTTTTAAAAATCGAATGTTTTAAAGATTTAAGGGTAGTGAGTCCCCTTAAAAAAAACTGCCCCGAACGTAAATACCTTACGTGAAGTAATAAAAATAAAGAAGCTGAAAATTTAAAACCACACATATATTAACATGTATTTAAATTCTTTACAGTGCATTTTAGGCGGATTTTAAAAGATTTTCTCTGAGAAATGCGTTTTCTTCTACTTTCCTTCGTTTTGAACAGTGTAAAATATTTTCACGGAAATCACAGTTAAAAAAAACATCTAATCCAAGAGATTAAAGAGTATCCCATCCGTAAAATAGTTTAAAAACGTATATATCAAACACCAGAACAACTATCATTACATATAATTATTTATTTATCTAAAAAACAGGGAAGAATATCTTAAGAATCCATTAATTAGAGTTGGTGTAAAAATGAAGGCTTTAAAACTGAGCCTGCTAAGCTAATGTAAAGATTTTAGATCGGTGGTAGGAGAATTGCAATTCATATGCTCTCCGAAGAGGGGTTTTATTCGCAATTTTATTTTATCCAAAGTCTCAAATTATTTTTGTTTTAGTTTCAGTTTCAAAATAGATGGAAACTTCGTTTTAAATGAATCAGCATATGAATTAGCTGTGAACTGCATTTCAGCCATTTCAGTGGTCCCAATACACTGTCTTTAGAATAATTATAATATATGCCAGTCAAAAATCAACAAATAAAAGAACTTGGAACTCAAAATAGATGGAAACTTCGTTTTAAAGGAATAAGCAAAAGAATTATCTGTAAACTGCATTTCAGCCATTTTACTGTTCAAAATGGACTGTCTTCAGAATAACTATAATGTTATATTCCAGTCAAAAACCAATCAATAAAAGAACTTGGAACTCAAAATAGATAGAAATTTCGTTTTAAACGAATCAGCAAATGAATTAGCTGTAAACTGCATTTAAGCCATTTCTGTGTTCCAAATACACTGCTTTAGAATAATTTTAATGATATATTGTTGTAAAAAAAACAACTAATAAAAGAACTGTGGCACTACAAATAAATGTTGAATCAACTAATAAAAGAATAAGGAATTCGCACGCATTGTCTGTGAAGCTTCATATCATATTTGCAGTGCAATGCGAAAGCTCGACATTTCTGACCTGCGGAGTTATCATTTCGGTGCCAGTCAAATGATCATTACTTGCTCGAAGCGATGGCTTTGCCCTGATGGCGAGAAATTGCTTTCTGTTTGCCAACTGACGCTCGAAACCAAATACTTTTCCTTTTTAGCAAATGAATTAGCTGTGAACTGTATTTCAGGCATTTCAGTGTTCCAAATGCACTGTCTTCAGAATAATTATAACGATATATAAACAATTACAACTCCAGTCAAAAATCAACTAATAAAAGAACTGTGCTTAGAACTCGCACGTGTTGGATGTGAAACTTCGTATCATATCTGCAGTGCACTGCGAAAGTTCGACGTTCACATATTTCTGAACTGCGGAGTTATCGTTTCAGTGCCAGTCAAATGATCATTACTTGCTCGAAGCGATGGCTTTGCCCTGATGGCGAGAAATTGCTTTCTGTTTGCCAACTGACGCTCGAAACCAAATACTTTTCCTTTTTAGCAAATGAATTAGCTGTGAACTGCATTTCAGCCATTTCAGCGTTCCAAATACACTGTCTTCAGAATAATTATAATGATATATACACAGTTACAACTCCAGTCAAAAATCAACTAATAAAAGAACTGTGCTTGGAACTCGCACGTGTTGGATGTGAAACTTCGCATCATATCTGCAGTGCACTGGAAGTTAATTGGAAGTTAATTGGCAAGTTAATTGGAAGTTAACTTGCGTTTAACTTTTCGTTCCCGTCGTGGCCGATAGATGGCTACACCAGTCTACAAAATAAAATTAACTGAAAATGGATTCAAATTTGCTTAAAGATGGCTAAAAGTATTTAAAAAATACATTGTCATCGTGTTCAGAGCTATTCTAAAAGTTTCAAATGCCTAGATAGTCGGTAAGTTAGTTAAAAATCAATTGCAAGATTTGTAAGGGACAAACACGCACACAAACAAACAAGAAAGAAAGTTAATAAAAACATGGTAACAAACTTGTCAGAAATGTAATAAATATACTTTCATGGACTGAAAATTTGTAATTATACATAGCTTTAAACGTACTCTATTAGTACATTCGTATAGGCATGGATAAAAAAAGAACAGCGAAATGTTCATCTCTGGAGGTAAAAGAACCCGAACCGATTCTACAATTGAGGCGTTCCTCAATTGTAGAATTCCGATTCTACAATTGAGGCGAAAGAGGGTAAGTGCCAAAATTTCCGAAGAGTATATTTTCACTGACACAAGGTTTTTTCCAAGACTAATGCCGGGAAAAAGGGAGATAACTGCCAAGCTAGTTTGGTTTAGTTCTGAGCTACTTACCTCCTTTTCCATGCCATTAACCTTGAAAAAAAAAACCTAGGATCACTGAAAAAATACTTATTGAAAATTTTGGCACTTACCCTCTTTTCCATGGAAACGCCTCAATTTTAAAAGCACAAACAACTCTAGTTGCAAGCAATAAGGCTGATATGTACTAACTCTATTGGATTCGCTCACCTCAATGTTAACCTATGGAATATACCTAAATGTGTGTACTATTTACAGCTACATAAATGCTATTATTCCAATAAAAATGGTATTTTCATATATCCCAAACATTTCTGCACATTGCAACAGAATTCATTTTATAAATTTCGTCCACCAAAGGAATTGATGAGCGTTTAAAACACACTACACCAGACCTTTTTCTCCCGAAAAATTTAAATTTTAAAATATTATTTGCATTTAAGAAAAAAACGAAAAATACCCCAAGGTGGAAAATGTTATTCTATATTACGAAGTACAAATCTTTTAAAAAAAGGCTTCCATCCAAATCGGCAATCGTTGGGCACATTTTCTCCATATGTTAACACTAGCTGAAAACTCGAACTTCGCTACGGAGTACATTCAAATTAAATACAACGGTCAATGTATGCAATTAATGACAAAACAAAATTATATGTATATATATAAGTATAATAAATACGACGGTCATTGTATACAATTGATGTAAAAAAAACAAAAAATATATATTTATAAAAAAAATGTAAGAGATATTTTTATAGACAAAATAATGTAGAAGAAAATGTTCAAATTAAATCTAATAGGACATATTAAAGAATATAGTACCGTTAATATAGTAGTATAGTTTGAGGAACATAGCTTTTACTGTATTTTAATATTTTTTTGAATAATGTCCAATCGTCTGCCGCATTAGCAAGGGAAAAAATATTTTTTTGCCTATTTCATTGTTATGGACGGGGCGATAAATTTATTTAAAGTACCAGAAAAAAGAAATCACGTGATCAGCATTTAATAAATTGAATTCTAAAATTTAATCTTTAAAAATTCGCTAAAAATCTGAAAATGGAGGTACAGGTTCGAAAAATATTTCATTTGAAAGGAATTTTTATGATCTTTCTCGTGATATAAATTTCATAACCCACAAATTATCATTTTAAATGCAAACTTTCAAGATGTTACTAAAACAGCTTAAAAATTTAATTTTAAAAGATCTAAGAAGCATTTCTCAAAAATCTTTCTGAGTGCAACTCTACACTATAAGAAGAATCGCCATGCAAGATTTCAGCTCTTTAGGTCCAGCGGTTTGGTCTGTGCGTTGTATGTCAGTCAGTCAATCAGTCAGTCAGTTACGGAACTGTTTTATATATATAGATAGAGGTGAACGAATCCAATAGGATTAGCATATAACAGCCTTAACATGCTTTATTAGTACACGTGTACACGTATGGACAATGGAAAAAACAGAGAAATGTTCATCTCTTAAGGCAAAAAGAACCCGAACTTGTTCTACAATATTAAAAGCACAAGCAACTCTAGTTCCAAGTGTTATTTCAGAATTGAAAAGAGCCAAAAAATAAGCTAATATTCAATCTCCTTTTAACGTAGGATTACGTTCCTCCATAACGGTCCTGTGGAAGGGAAAATTTCAAACTCTGAAACCATACGTCCGTCCGTCCTCGCAAGTTATAATTTTGGCAGCGCACCAATCCCCGTCTATCGCTTGGACAAATTAATCAGAAAATTATCAAGATGCGTCAAAATTTTGACATACATATATGTATATATATATATATGCATACATATATATAGATACATATATACATACAAAAGAGTTCAGCAACGGTAAGTAAACCTACGTTAATAACCCACGGTAGTTTCGTTAGAAGAGACTACTTGAATTTTTTTTTTCAATTTTTGACTGTTATGTAAGAATAATCCCAATACAATTACGATAAACTATATTCGAGTGCAATTACATAAAAGTATTACACCACGTGCACTGCGGGTATCGATGTTCTAATCATAATTTTAATAGCCTAAATTTAATGCCCCCTTTAGTAATTCTGAATTTAGTTCGAAAGTCGTCCCCTATAAATTAGTTTTAAAACCCTGGTACAGACCTCTGGCAAATACGGGAAATTAATTTAAAAAGTATCGTAACTACATCCCCAAATTCTTTAATCGTAGATCAAAAGATAATACTATAATTGATTAAAATCAAATGCTCAGTTAAACAGAGTTAACTTTAAACTGCGTTTAAGCTCGTTAAAGTATTCCATATCAGTAATAATTTATTTTTGTTCCAAGGCCATATATTTATGCAAAGATAAAAAAGAAAGCATTAGGAAGCTTTGCTTCCGCTATTAGCGCAGACATAAAATATGAACTTGATGATAAAAAAAAGCTATAATCATGATAAATAGACATAAATAAATTCAACAGCAGATATACTGTAATTAAGATAGATTCCAAAGCTAAAATTTCTTCTCTGAAGGCAATTTATCATCGGTCTTCAGTCCAAATTCCCCGATGCTTTTTGCTGGTATAATATGATGGAAATTGCTTTAAGACCAGGATGATGTTCCTTAGAAATTTTGAATTGAATTGCTTGCAGGTTTATATTTTTCTTTCGCATCGATTTCAAACGGTTTAATTTTTTTTATAATTTCCTTGAGAAAGTAAGAAGAACTGAAAAATATCGAGATAATACCCAGTCAATGGTCTAGGTATGGTGAAAGTATGATGTAGCCTTTTACGAAAGAAATACTGGAGCCATATATTCAACTAGCTGAATACCCGTGCTTCCCTACGGGATTACATTCAAATTAAATACAACGGTCAATGTATGCAATTAATGCCAAAAAAACAAAAAAGAAATATATTTATGATGAATACAACGGTTAATGTATGCGATTAATTTCAAATATATACAGGGTGGTCATAAAAAAAACTTTGCCGCTATATGGATCTCTAGCGGTTGTACCGTTCAACCGATCGAGATGAGATTTCAGATATAGTTATTCAGAGATATGAGCTCAGTATTCTGTGAACGGCAACTAAGTGGCGCTCACGGTTACGGTTATAAGTACAGAAACTCGAAATTTTCGAATGGTAACGGCCACTTTTTCACGTCACAAAATGTTCAGCACATGCGAAAACTCTAAAGAGCGTTGGAACGGTACGTGTATCACAAAAAAAGCACGCGTTATGCACGCACAACGCATTCGGTTGAACCGAACAGCCGCTAGAGGTCCATATATCTGCAAAGTTTTTTTATGATCACCCTGTGTGTGTATATATATATATATATATATATATATATATATATATATATATGGAGGTTAATATTCGAAAAAGATTTCATTTTAAAGGAATTTTTATGATCTTTCTAGTGGCATAAATTTTATAACCCTCAGATTATTATTTTAAATGCAAAGTTTAAAGAATGTTACAAAAACAGTTTAAAAATTTAATTTTAAGAAATCTGAGAAGAATTTTTCAAAACTCTTTCGTAGTGCACCCCTACACTATAAGAAGAATCACCATGCAAAATTTCAGCCCTTTAGGTCCAGCGGTTTGGTCTGTGCGTTATCTGTCAGTCATTCAGTTACGGAACAGTTTTATATATATAGACTACAAATCAAAACTTATCAGCTTACTTCAATTAGCTTTAATTTACAACCCTTAAATTCTTTAAATTAGAGACGAGGGAACTTTGTTTATATCTTTGTGGGTTTAATTGCTGAAATTTGTCAGCCATCGTCAAAAATTTAGAGTTATTCCACTTTTGAAATTCTTCTTCTCTAGCGTACTTGTTGGTTTTGCCATGCTGAAGAGCTCTGAATCAATTGAAAACTTAGTCCATGGTTGCTGAGTGCACTGGAGACCATATCTTCATAAGTGACATCTAAATACTCTACGCAATTTTATCACCTCCACGGAATCTAAATTTTACACTATCGTCTCGGAACATGCTGAGTCTTTTCCATTTTAAGCCTTATTACTAAAATTTGTTGGTCGCCAAGAAAAAAAAAATTACAGTAATTACTTTCATGAATTGTTTTCTTTATAGATTGCTTATTGTTTCTGCCATACTGAGGAGCCACTAATAAAGATAAAACTTGGTCCATAACTGCTGACTACGTTAAAAAGGCTTATCTTTGCAGAAATGACTGGCTATGCCTTGCTGATGAAACCATGAAAAGGGCAAAACCTAGGTTCAAGGCTTCCCTGTTCGCAGGAGATGTATACTTGCGAATATTTCATTAATTTTAGAAATAATTTTTATAAAAAATATTATTAATTTTTTTAATTATTTTACATAAATTTTTAAAAATTATTATTTCCTATAATCATTTTTATCCATAAAAGTCAAGAACACTAAGGTTCTAATTAGTTTCCTATCATCATTTTAATCCATAAAAGTCAAGATTACTAAGGTTCTAAGAAGTTTTCTATCATCATTTTAACCCATAAAAGTAAAAAATACTAAGGTTCTAAGGAGTTTTCTATCATCATTTTAATCAATAAAAGTCAAGAATACTAAGGTTCTAATGAGCTTTCTGTCATCATTTTAATCCATAAAAGTCAAGAATACTAAAGTTCTAAGGAGTTTTCTATCATCATTTTAATCCATAAAGGTAAAGAATTCTAAGGTTCTAAGGAGTTTTCTATCATCATTTTAATCAATAAAACTGAAAAATACTTAAGTTCTATTGAGCTTTCGATCATCATTTTATTCCATAAAAGTCAAGAATACTAAGGTTCTGAAGAGTTTTCTATCATCGTTTTAATCAATAAAACTGAAGAATACTAAGTTTCTAATGAGCTTTCTATTATCATTTTATTCCATAAAAGTCAAGAATACTAAGGTTCTGAAGAGTTTTCTATCATCGTTTTAATCAATAAAACTGAAGAATACTAAGTTTCTAATGAGCTTTCTATCATCATTTTATTCCATAAAAGTCAAGAATACTAAGGTTCTAAGAAGTTTTCTATCATATCCAATACTTACAAAGCCAGACACGAAAAGGTAAAATTAATCTTACTTTCTACTATAAAGGCATTTTTAGTACGAAACGCTTCTTTTCATTTAACCCCCCCCCAAAAAAAAAAAATAAATAAATAAATAAATAAATAAATTTTAAAAAATCAGAAAGTTTTATTTCACTTATCTAGTAGAAAATTACCCCCAGGAATCAATTTTAATTACAGTTATTCTCACCGGTACTTAAATCTCTTGATTATTTAAAATGGTCTTCTTTCACATACGCCAAATTTTTATAATTTCAATAATTATTATCATAATTATTATCAATGTAAAGATTTAATTCCGTTTGTCATATTTTTCTTTATTTATTTTCGGGGAAATATTTGAAGGTTGAATAGCGTTTTTCCGTTTAAATTGACACTTTACGAGTTTATCGTTTGCGAACACCACAACAAGTTCATTTGTATTTTACAGCTAAGTCTTTATGAAAAGTATTTCATTCTGCGTCTTAACTACAAGCAGAGAGAAAAATTCCGCGGCATTTTTTATTTTACAAGGCGATTTCTTACTAACAGCAATCTTTTCGACCCGGTACTAAATTCATTCACTATATTATGTTTATCTTCATCTATATACATCTTGGTTAGTAAAAGAAGCAAACTTTCCTTATATTATGTTTTATTCTCTCTCTCTCCCTCTCTCTCTCTCTCTCTATATATATATATATATATATATATATATATATATATATATATATATATATATATGTGTATGTGTGTGTGTGTGTGTGTGTGTTTGTTTGTGTGTGTATATATATGTGTATATATATATATGTGTGTGTGTGTGTGTGTATATATGTGTATATATATATATATATATATATATATATGTATATGTATGTATATATGTATGTATATATATATATATATATGTATATGTGTGTATATATATATATATATATATATATATATATATATATATATATATGTATATGTGTGCGTATATATATATGTATATGTATATGTGTGTATATATATATATGTATGTATATATATATATATATATATATATATATATATATATATATAAACATATATACATACATACATATATACATACATACACACACACACACACACACACATATATTATATATATATATATATATATATATATATATATATATATATATATATATATATATATATATATATATATATATATATATATATATATATATATATATATATATATATATATATATATATATATATACGTATATATATATACTGTGGAATCTTGATCTATCGTTTTTCAAGGGACCGATTGAAATGAACGATAAATGCGGGAAAACGATAGATGCGGAACCATAAGTAAGCAATATGATCGTTGGGACTGGATAAAATGAACGACACATACGGAAAAACGATGGATCCGAAAACGATCGATCGAGATTCCACTGTATATATATATAACCGTACCCATATCCGGTGAAGTCAAGAAGGTATTTATAATGCAGAAATACTGTTTTGTATATATTTCGCAATTGCATGAATATTATTTTGCATTCACCATTTTAAAAAGCTGCAAAACTCCAAATTGTACCATTAAGCAACTTTTTAAGTAAATTCTATTTCAACACAGAAATCGGGGAAAAGAAGAGTTTTTACCTAAATAATTATTCATTTACCATAATCTTTCTGAAACGAAATTCAAATCCGCTTATTTGTCTTTAACTCGCATTTTTATACCTTAGCTAATAAATGAAGAAAGCATTCAATTCCGGTTTCCATTTTCTCTCTTCTTTTCCTGCTATATAAGTGGAGCTAGAAGCACGCTTACGTTAAAACTTATCTTGAATATTAGCCATTTTAAAACACCTAAACAGGCTGAATCGTGTTTCAAAGTTAAAGTCTTTAGAAAAATATCTCACCGTATTTAAAAACTGGAAACTGAATGGAAAAATTTCACAGCACGATTTCCCAACGCCATTTCTCATTTGCAATTACCTTCTTGTTATGGAATTCCAAGTCCATTAATTTTTCTTTAGCTCACAATTTTGAACTTCCCCTGAAGATAAATAAAGTAGTTTTCATTCTAAATGTCGCAGTTTTACTTTTAATTCGCAGAAAAATATTTGGAGCTGGAGATGCGGAAGCTTTTAAAATTATTTTGCATATTTGCCATCTAGAACTGCGGAAGAGACCGAAATGTGATTTAGAGTTGCTTATGTTTAACTGTGCTTAAAATACTTGAAACAGAATAGAAATGTAACCGATACAATTTTCCAGAGCTATTTCTGATTTACAGTTACCCTCTTTACAAGTTATTTTAGCCCATTTATTTTTCTTCAGCTCACATTATTGAGCTTCCCCTGAAGTAATGAAGTAGTGATTTAATTCAGGGTGTCACAATATTTCTTTTCCTTCGTATGAAAATATTTGGAGCTGGAAATACGGAAGCTTTTAAAACTATTTTGCATATTTTGCCATTATAGAACTTCCAAACAGACCAAAATGTGATTTAAAGATGATTATATTTCGCTAATTTCTGATTTACAGTTATCTTCTTCTCAAGTACCCATTTATTTTTCTCCAGTTCGCATTATTGAGCTTCCCCCTGAAGTAATAGTGATTTAATTCAGGATATCACAATATTTCTTTTCATTCGTATGAAAATATGTGGAGCTGGAGATACGGAAGCTTTTAAAACTATTTTGCATATTTTGCCATTCTAGAACGTCCAACCAGACCAAAATGTGATTTAAAGTTGATTATGCTTTGCTAATTTCTGATTTACAGTTATCTTCTTCACAAATACCCATTTATTTTTCTTCAGTTCACATTATTGAGCTTCTCCCTGAAGTAAGTGATTTAATTCAGGATGTCACAATATATCTTTTCATTCGTAGGTACATTGTATTTGGAGTTGGAGTTGTGATAGCTTTTAAACTGATTTTGCATATTTGCCATTCCAGAATGTCCAAACAGACCAAAATGGGATTTAAAGTTGCTTATGTTTCGCTGTACTTAAAACATTTAAAGCAAAATAGCAATGTAACCAGTACAATTTTGCAGAGCTATTTCTGATTTACAGTTGTCTTCTTCACAAGGTATTTCAGACCATTTATGTTTTTTCAGTTCACATTATTGAGCTTCCCCTGAAGTAATAAAGTAGTTATTTAATTCAGGATGTCCCAATATATCTTTCCATTGGTAGGAAAATATTTACTTTCCATTCACAAAAAATATTTGGAGCTGGAAATGGAAAAGCTTTTAAAATTATTTTCAGTATTTGCCATTCTAGAACATCGAAATGATGGAAATTACATTCAAAGTTGACTATGTTTCGTTGTACTTAAAAACTCTAATAGATGCATAAAACTATAGCCAATACAATTTACCAGAGCTATGTCTAATTTAAAGTTATCTTCAGGACAAGGAATTTCAGTCCATTGAAATTTCTTTAGCTCGCATTATTGAATTTCCCATGAAAATAAATAAAGTTTTCGTTATTTCACAGTTTTTCTTTTAATTCGCATAAAAATATTTGGATCTGGAGATGTGAAATCTTTTAAAATTAGCTATATATATTATTTCTAAAAGATGTTTTTTTATGCCTTTTCCTCCCTTCATACTTAACCAAAATCGATAAACGAGGTACCAGTTTAAAGATTAAGATCTTCGCTTTGCGCTAATTGTTAATTTAGAATTACACATCTTATTGTTTGTTTAAAAGTCGAAGTATAAATATTATGAGTAATTTTTCTTCCCACAGATGGCGCGCGCTAGGTTTTTTAATTTTACCATTATCAATCGCACTTAACTTTCAAATTTAATATTCTTTTGCTTTTATTATCATTCTGTGATTTCATTAATTAGTTTCTTTATTGGCAACATCCGCGTAGGTGTACATTATTCTTTTTGCATAGAAAAACTATATATATTATTTCTAGAAGGAGATTTTTTTGTGACGATCCCTTTCTCTCCCTTCCAACATAACCAAAATCGATAAATGAGGTACCATTTTAAATATTAAGCTCTCCACTTCTGACGAATTGTTAATTCAGAATGACTCATTGTATTGTTTGTTTAAAAATCAAAGTGAAAAAGGACTTTTGGCCCCTAAAGTTCTTTCCCTGGATGCGTCGAAACTGCACGGTCAGATAATGTGCTCAAAGAGGTTTTGTAATACAAATATCACATTTTCCACGACATGTGCGCCACGATATGTCCATGACATAATGCGGATGTTGCCATTTGTGTCATATTTGACTTTTAATATTGTCTACAGAGGTGTTTTGACGTGTATATATATCATGTTCCCCTGTTTTGTCTTATGCTTCACCTCCAATAGTGTAGCCAAAGGCATTTTGTAATTGGTTTTGTACTTTCCTTACGCACCATTGTAATTTGACAAGCAATCAATTGCTACAAAGGAACCGGTTCTTCTTTCATCCTACTGCAACAAATCACCAACCTCGCTATAATCGCAATCGCATGCTCGTGCGAAAAGGTCGCACGAGCCACCTAGTATTTTATATCTGTCATTTTAGAATGTCAAAAAAGACCAAAATGTGATTTACATTCATTGTACTTCAAAACACTTAAAGCGGAATAGAAGCATAACTAATACAATTTACCAGAACTTTTTACCTTGTTTTTATTAATCCGCTTTCTTGTTTATGTGTATTTTTGTCCAGTACAAATCTTGCAATCGATTTTTAACTAACTTTCCGACTAGCTAGACATTTCAAACTTTTAGAATAGCTCAGAACACGATGACAATGGATTATTTTATTACTTTTAGCCATCTTCAACCAGAATTGAATTTATTTTCAGCTAATTTTGTTTTGTAGACTGGTGCAGCCATCTATCGGCCGGGACGGGAACGAAAAGTTAAATGCAAGTTAACTTCCAATTAACTTCATTTTCGTTCAAGTTGATGGGATAATTCATCAAAATATTTTTAAAAAATTATTTATTAATACATAGAATTGTCAAATTTATATGATTCAACAGAAAATTTAAAAACATGGTATATAAAAAGTTCTTTTTATCTTGCAATTATTATGATTTACAGTTGCCATCTTGATAAGGAATTTCAATCCATTTATTTTTATTTGGCTTACATTACTGAACTTTCCCTGGTGTAATAAAGTAATGATTTTATTCAGAATGTCACAATTTTTCTTTTTATTAAAAAAAACTGAAGCTACAAATGCGAAGTTTTTAAATTTATTTTGCATATTTGCCATTTTAGAACATCGAAATGACTGAAATGTGATCTAAAATTGACAAGGTTTCGCTATACTTAAAACACTGAAAGAATAGAAATATAGCCTACACAGTTTACCAGAGCTATTTCTGATTTACAGTTACCTTCATGTCAAGGAATTTCAGTTCATTTATTTTTCTTGAGTTCATATTTCGATTCCTTCACAGAAGATTAATAAAGTAAAGATTTCATGATCTCGGGTGTGACAATTTTTCTTTTCGTTAGCAGAGATATTTTTAGAGCTGCAGTTGGGAAAGCCTGTATGGTTATTCTTCATATTACCCGTTTTAGAACATCAAAGAGGCTGAAATATATTTTAGTTTTAAGTCTTTCATTAGTTTTAAAAACTAAAAGGGAAATGAAAAAATACCCAGAAAATTTTTGTCAGTGCTATTCCTTCTTTACGGTTATCAACTTTTGAAAATGAATTTTTTTTCTTTAGTTCAAATTCCTGCATCCTGCCAAATAAAGGCAGAAAACGTTCAATTCCACTTTCTGTATTTCCTTATTTTTTAAGGCGTTTATTTTCAAAATTATTTTGAATATTTTTAATTTTAGAACACGAAATCAGTCGAAACGTTTTTTAAAGTAAATTCTTAAGAAAGAATTTTGTTGTTCTTAAAAACAAAGCGGAATAAAAAAGTAACGCTGGAGAAATTTACCAGCGCTATTTCACATTCATAATTATCGTAATGTCTCTGGGAATTTATATTAAATTATTTTTCGTCTTTAGCGGATGAATAGAAATGTGAATTAAAATCCCAATTTTTCTTTTCTTCTGGAGACAAAAATTTAGAGTTGGAGCTGAGAAAGCTTTTAAAATAGATTTTATAGAATTTTTTTTCCATTTAAATTAAAATATTTTATATTTGCAGCTGAAGTATGACAATGGGAATTAAAATGTCCCAATTTTTCTTTCCCTCTGCTGGCAAAAATTTAGAGTTGGAGCTGAGATTGCTTTTAAATAATATTCTATAAAATTATTTTACATTTAAATTTACTTATTTTACATTTGCAGCTGAGGTAGGACAATGTGAATTAAAATGTCTCAAATTTTCTTTCCCTCTGCTGGCAAAAATTTAGAGTAGGATTTGAGCATACTTTTAAATTAGGTTTTATAAAATTATCTTACATTTATATTAAGTTATTTTACATTTGCAGCTAAAGTAGGACAATGTAAATTAATAAGTCCCAATTTTTCTTTCCCTCTGCTGGAAAAAAATTAGAGTTGGAGCTGAACATGCTTTTAAAATAGTTTTTATAAAATTATTTTACATTTATATTAAGTTATTTTACATTTGCATATGAAGTATGATAATGTGTCATACTTCAGATGCAAATAAATTAATAAGTCCCAATTTTTCTTTCCTTCTGTTGGCAAAAATTTAGAGTTGGAGCTGAGAATGCTTTTAAAATGGATTTTATAAAATTATTTTACATTTAAATTAACTTATTTTACATTTTCAGCTGAAGTATGGCAATGTGGATTTAAAAGTCTCAAATTTTCTTTCCCTCTATTGGCAAAAATTTAGAGTTGGAGCTGAGAATGCTTTTAAAATAGATTTTATAAAATTATTTTACATTTAATTTAACTTATTTTACATTTGTATCTGAATTATGACAATGTGAATTAAAAAGTCTCAATTTTTCTTTCCCTCTGCTGGCAAAAATTTAGAGTAGGAATTGTGCATGCTTTTACAATAGGTTTTATAAAATTATTTTACATTTATATTAAGTTATTTTACACTTGTAGCTGAAGTATGACAATGTGAATTATTGTCCCAATTTTTCTTTTCCGCTGCAGCGATGTAGTACTACTGTTGTACCTATCAGAAAATAATTTGGCCATAAAATGAAATTGACAAATGCAACAGAAAACTTTCCAGATCACAGAATAAAATTTCCCTGCTGATCATGGACTTTTTCATCGAGCATTCAGAGAGAGATTATTCCAACAGGTGGAAAAGACAAGACCCAGCGACGGGTGAAGTGAGGCGAATATAACACGGAATTCGGATTCTGCCCTCCGGCAAGGAACTACGTACGTGAGACTTATCATAAAGAGGTCGTTGGAGCAACAGGCTGTTTCGATGGAACAGCTAGCCTTTAAAGCTTACAGCTTTTTTTTTTCAGAAACAGCTTCATTCAGTGTCAAATCAACAATAAAGGAATAGTATATTTGTATCAAAGGATATTATTATTCTAAGACAATATTAGAGCTTTCTCAGTTTACGCATAAATTTAACATTTTCCTGACGGGGTGGGGTGGCATGTAACCCAAGGATACGGACCTAATAATGAATATATATATATATATAGTGGAATCTCGATCTAACGTTTTTCAAGGGACCGACTGAACTGAACGATAATTGCGGGAAAACGAAAGGTCCGGGAACTAGGGATGCGACATCGATGTCGATGTTTTCAAAACATCGATGTTTTAAACATCGATTTATTGAAGCCGATGTTTTTTTAACATCGATGTTTTGTGCTCGATGTTTTACGTTGTCTCGATGTTTTTTTTAAATGAAAAAGTACCGTAATAAAAAAAATTACCACGTAGCATAATTTTGACACTCAGTAAATGTAAGTCTGAATTCTGAAAAGGACGAATACAAAAGGGGGAATGATTCCTTAGCAAACAGACAAATGGCAATTAACAACCATTGAACCAATCAGAGCGCTTGGAATGTTCCTGACACTCCAAAACGTTTCATGGGGTTTTATTTTACAAATAGTATATACACGAGTGCATCCATTTAAGTTTTTGTTTTGTTCTGGTTTTATGTAAGTTGACGTAAATATTATTAGTAAGATGCCTCCCAAAAGTACCGTTTGGAAATATTTTAACAAAACCTCTGACAAATTGACGAAATGCAATATTTGCATTAAGTCCCTCAAAACTTCTGGCAATACCACGAATTTATCTGGGCATTTGAAGGAAAAACATGGTGGTATTTACAACGAGAATTTTGAGTCATCAAAGTAGCCGAAAGCAACCAAGTTTTTGTCACTTGTGTCTGCCCAATCATAGAGTAAAATTAAATCACCCCCTCCCCCCATGACTAACGGAAGTAACATTAATGTTAGAGGTTACTAAACCAGTTTTAAAAATGGATCTTCTAAAACATCGATGCTTAAAAACATCGATGGTTTTTGGGCGATGTTTTATTAGCATCGATGTTTTAATATTGAATATCGATGTTTCAAAACATCGATGTTTTGTTATGGATGTCGCATCACTACCGGGAACATAGCAAAGCAATATGATCATCGGGACAGAGTGAAATAAACGACTCATATGGGAAAACGATGATTCTGAAAACGATCGATCGAGATTCCACTATATATATATATATATATATATATATATATATATATATATATATATATATATATTGGAAAAATGGGCTCCGTAAGCTAGAGGTTAAGCAGATCAGTATTTATGTATTGTACTGACTATTGTGATTTGTTGCTACAGAAACGGTAAATCAACCTGTATAGCCAACAAAAAAATATTAATAAGTTACTGTCCTCAATGAATTCCGTGGAAGAAGAATGTCTTTAACGCTTTTTTTTCAAAATTTTACGTTTAATTACGAATTCCAAGAGAGCTTTTATTGGAAAAACTAATAATGCAAACTATAAAAAAAATACTCGATCCGGAACTTTAAATACGCCTCAAGGTGTTGCTGATTAAATTCAATATTTTTTCTCCGTATGTTAAAACATTTCGGAGGCATTGATTGTAACATTATTTGTTTTTATCGGAAATTGTGGCGAACTTGAAAAATGCAGAAATGCAAATCTGTCAAAGTGATGACAATAGCACCTTAGGGCTCAAAATACAAACTATAAAAAAAAAATACTCTTTTCGAGATATTAAATACCAACTGATTAAATTCATTTTTTTTTCTCCCTCTGTCAAAAGTCGCCAAGGAATCGCTGTAACTAGGTTTATCGGAAATTTTGGCGAATTTTGAAAAAATCTGAATCGTAAATCTGTCAAATTGGGGACAATAGCACATTAGTGTTAAGGAATCTGCCTACGTTGGGAGCCCTTTTTTTCCAAAAACATACAGTACTGATTAAATACATATATATTTTTAGTTCAAATGGGATATAAAATCACGAAAACGAATATAATTTTGGTAAGCATTTTATAACATTTTAAAATAGAGGGAATTTTTTTATGAGGTTTTGGTACAATTCAGTGCTTACGCCAGAGACCCTACCTACAATCAGTTCAACTCAATATATTTTAATTTCCTTTTTATTATATTAGCTGAAGACCCATACTTCGCTACGGAGTTCATTCAAATTAAATACTATGGTAAATGTATGCAATTAAAGCAAAAAAAAAAAATAATCGCCATGCAAATTTTCAGCCCTTTAGGTCCAGCGGTTTGATCTGTGCTTTATCTGTCAGTCAGTCAGTCAATTACGGAATCGTTTTATATATATATATATATATATATATATAGATAATACTGTGACACTTATATATATCGCTGTTCTGAAGTAAAAGTTTTACAATATTTCCAGAAATCACTGAAATATACCAAAAAAGTGAAAAAAACAATGATTTTTTTAAATTTATCTCTTCATAAGTGCAAGCATCTGTAGAATGATTAAATCAGCACTAGCTTAGCTTTTAGGACAAAACATAGCTAGTCTATATATATATATATATATAACGCGAAGGTATAAGGCACCAAAATCGACGATATTTCTACACTCCTAATAGCAACAGTTGCAACTACCAGGTGTAGTCATTAGCGGCCGTCCGCAATTTGCAACCGTGTGTCAACATGGATTTACGCACCGAAATCAGGAATGCTCGAAAGCGAGCTACACGATCAAGAGAAAATTGGAAACAGCCCCAAGAAAGATTGCGAAGAAAAAATAATTATTCATTAAGAGAGAGCATAAATGATTGCGAGGTTAGGCTTAACCGTCGGAGGTATAGCAACCGACAGCCAGTAATAGTTAATTTTCTACACTTTTTTTAGCACTTGCTGAATTTTTACTCCATTTAATAAGTGAAGAAATTTTCCCAACAATTTATTATTTGATATGATTAAGTGTAGATATCCGAATTGTGAACAATAGTGCATACAGAGAGTGATGTAATCCACACTATATTTTAGTACTTGCTGAATTTTTACTCCATTTAATAAGTGAAGAAATTTTCCCAACAATTTATTATTAGATATCCGAATTGTGAACAATAGTGCATACAGAGAGTGATGTAATCCACACTATATTTTAGTACTTGCTGAATTTTTACTCCATTTAATAAGTGAAGAAATTTTCCCAACAATTTATTATTTGATATGATTAAGTGTAGATATCCGAATTGTGAACAATAGTGCATACAGAGAGTGATGTAATCCACACTATATTTTAGTACTTGCTGAATTTTTACTGCATTTAATAAGTGAAGAAATTTTCCCAACAATTTATTATTTGATATGATTAAGTGTAGATATCCGAATTGTGAACAATAGTGCATACAGAGAGTGATGTAATCCACACTATATTTTAGTACTTGCTGAATTTTTACTCCATTTAATAAGTGAAGAAATTTTCCCAACAATTTATTATTTGATATGATTAAGTGTAGATACCCGAATTGTGAACAATAGTGCATACAGAGAGTGATGTAATCCACACTATATTTTAGTACTTGCTGAATTTTTACTCCATTTAATAAGTGAAGAAATTTTCCCAACAATTTATTATTAGATATGATTAAGTGTAGATATCCGAATTGTGAACAATAGTGCATACAGAGAGTGATGTAATCCACACTATATTTTAGTACTTGCTGAATTTTTACTCCATTTAATAAGTGAAGAAATTTTCCCAACAATTTATTATTTGATATGATTAAGTGTAGATACCCGAATTGTGAACAATAGTGCATACAGAGAGTGATGTAATCCACACTATATTTTAGTACTTGCTGAATTTTTACTCCATTTAATAAGTGAAGAAATTTTCCCAACAATTTATTATTAGATATGATTAAGTGTAGATATCCGAATTGTGAACAATAGTGCATACAGAGAGTGATGTAATCCTCACTATATTTTACTAGTACTTGCTGAATTTTTACTCCATTTTATAAATGAAAAAATTTCCTCAATAATTTCTTATCTGATGTAATGATAATGTGTAGATATCTTAATTTTGAAAAATAGTACATACAGAGAGGCATGTAGTTTTTAAATTCATTGGTGTTGGGTTTCTTAGTCTTATCTTTAACTCTGTTCTGAAGTAATGGAAATTCATTTTTTAATCACGATGTTTTAGAATCAGCCTTATAGAGAACTTAGCAATGATTATAAATTTTTGGCGGAGCTCTAACTACTCCTTAACAACGTATATTTGTAATGACAGATATTGGTAACATTCCTTACATATGTTACTTTCAGATGATTTTTTTTACAAAAGAAAATATAAAACTAAAAGCGACCACGCTGATCGCGCAGCGCCTACTAATATGTAAAACACTACTCAAAATTTCATTAGAATGTGTTGAAAACTTTTTGAATTATAAGCTTTCTCCTTTACAAAAGTAATTGAACAATTAGCTTTCTAGAAAACACCTTTAAAGATGCTACTTCCGGTCTTTTAATATCACGTTCCTTTATTAACCCTTCAGCGGGCGCGCCAGTTTTTGAAACACCAGCATGCGCACGTGGCATAAAGTGCGATTTCTCTTTCAACCTTGATTATTCCTTTTGAAATAGACTTTTTTTTTCTAATTGAAAATAATAATTCTGCGTTTTATGAGAAGACAAACTGAAAACCCGCACTTCGCTACGGAGTACATTCAAATTAAATACAACGGTCAATGTATGCAATTAATGCCAAAAAATAAATATATATATTTATAAGAAATGCGATGATCAATGTATACAATTGATGTAAAATATATATCTATATATATATATATATATATATATATATATATATATATATATATATATATATATATATATATATATATATATATATAAAAAAAAATCGTAAGGGATATACATTTTTTTTTATAATATCCAAACCTTTGCTGCATTAGAAAGAGAAAAAAATAATTTTTTTGTCTATTTAGTTGTTACGCACGTGACGATAAATTTATTGAAAGTACCAGAATAAGAAATCACGTGATCAGCATTTAATAAATTAAATTCTGAAAATTAATCTTTAAAAATTCACCAAAAATCAGGAAATGGAGGTAAGAATTCGAAAAAATTTCATTTTGAAGGAATTTTTATGATCTTTCTCGTGATATAAATTTTATAACCCTCAATGTATTATTTTAAATTCAAACGTAAAAAAAGTTTAAAAAACAGCTTAAAAATTTAATTTTAAAAAATCTAAGAAGAATTTTTGAAAAATCTTTCTTAGTGCACCCCTACACTATAAGAAGAATCGCCATGCAAAATTTCAGCCCTTTAGGTCCCGCGGTTTGGTCTGTGCGTTGTATGTCAGTCAGTGAATGAATGAGTCAGTTACGGAACTGTTTTATATATATAGATATAAAATGTCGATAATATTGAGATTATTTATAATTAAAGGCCAAAGAATGCAGATACAATCGCCTTATTTCAAAACTGTCAGGTTTAATGCATCTAACGGCAACTTGTGAATGGATTCCTATTATGTCCAAAAACCTAAAAGACAACGAGATTGTCCATCTTCGTGATATGCGGGATACCGTGTAATAGCTGCACATTTGACCTACTACATCAACTCATAATTTCGTCGTATTGCAATCCAGTATAATCGCTGGTTTACCACGGTTAAATCACGACTAACAATGAATGGCAACTATACAAGGGTCAGAAAAGCAGACCTGCATTAGAAAGGATGTAGCTATAAATAGAAACTTCTTAGAACGTTCAAACCTTACTTGTAAAAATAAACCATTCAAAATTACGAAAATGTTGCACTTTGTACACGGGTACTTTGACCGCTGAAGGGTTAAATTGGCCCTAAATTCTCATCCAGTGATCGTACGAACAAAAGTAAATAAGTTTTAGAATTTTAAAATACTCGCATTTGAAATAGAGCAATAAAAAGATTCTAAATTCTGCACCAAAACAGCCATTTCAACCTTAAAATATTAAGTATAAAAGAAATTGGTTCGAGATTTTAAATATTGCCCTATATGTTACTGATTGAATTCATTATTTTTTCTCACTCTGATAAATGTCACCAAGGCATTACCGTGTTGCTTGTTTCGGAAATTTTAGTGAACTTAAAAAATTCATATACTGTCCCGGCCACAGTACGAAGAACCACGGTTGGCATAGTGCCAAGACGATTCTATTCACGCTGTAGGTAAGGCTGCTGAGGAAGGAGGGGGAAAAGTCTCGTATTCTCTCGACATTCTTTAGAATCGGTTACTAACTGCACTTGCTTGCTTTTTCCTCGTCTGTTATTTTGATTATTATATTAAAATTAATGGATCCTTTACCCAACGCAACTGCTCGGAATAAGCCGTTCCGTAGTGATTGTAAACGTATAAAACACAATGTAATTAAATTGTGTGATAAAGAAGCACTAGAAGGAAATGTTATTGCTCCACTTTCGCAATCCCTAAAGAGAGCTAGTGAAATGACCGGGATATCAATTTCCAGAGTAAAAAGAATACGCAGAGAAGCAAAGGGTGAAGAAACTCCAAAATTTGAATCTCCGAGGAAACGTCAGAAAAAAAGAAAACGTAGCTTTAGATAATTTTGATTGTGATGTAATCCGAAAATATCCACTTCTATAAAACTCCTATTTTTTAAATAGATTTGCTTCTTTCTTTTTATTATTTTGAAATTGTTATTCACATATTCGATCAAAAATAAAGTTTTAAAAAATAACTTTAAAATTGCGGACAAAAAGCAGTCTGGAATACATTCCGTATTTCATAAACAAACACATCCGAAAATATAACGTTTTCCCCTATTTTCTAAGTAGACTAGCTTTTCTCGCGCATGCGTAACATCTTCCAGGGACCTTGCTTCCGTGGTCGGACAGTACGCAACATTTTCAAAGTTATAGAGCACCTTAAAGCTAATAAAGTTTTAGCAAATGAACAAGAATTTTTTTTTAGCTATAAGCATGTAATTCCGATCAGCATTTGAAACCTACTGAAAATGCTCAAAATAAATAAACGTTAGATGAAAGAAAAGACACGAAACCGTATTAAATCCCAACCAATAAAAGTCAGCGTGAGAAAAACAGCACATAAAATTAATGAAGCACATAAGATAGCGACAGGAAATGAGATAGAACTTCATGATGCTCAGCCGTTTGTGTGTGGGTGTAACCAGTCTTTTGGCAAGAATTGGTCACGAAAACAAAGGCTTAAATCTTTCTTGCGATACTGCCTTCTGTTACTTTAAGCTCCTTAAGCCACGCATTGATTGAATCTAAATTCGAACACAATAAATATTGGAATATGGAAAACAATATAGTAAATCGTGGTTTATAGACTTCTACCGATTAAACCCCGTTGTAATTCGACAACAAAATAAATAAAAAGGTCACTAGCCATGAACGGTCACATAGCGATAAAACGTGTTTTACATGCTTTTAACAACTATGCTTAAAAATCGAAATTACCTCACAGCTTCTATTGAAAGTATGTTTAAGTTAAGGCAATTTGATTGAGAACGAAAAAATTGCACTCATATTACGAAACAATGAAATTTCACTGAGCTCACAAGAAAACTATCATACTAATAAACTGTTTTGAAAGGAATTAGAGGTAGAAAACTTTCTTTTTTTTAATATTAATCTAATCCATACACTGAATTTTTGTATATATATATATATATATATATATATATATGTGTGTGTGTGTGTGTGTGTGTGTGTGTGTGACAGACAATATTATTAACAACCTATAATCGGCCTTTCTTACCTTTCTCTCTCATCTGGTAACACATTTCCGACGCCTTGGCGAACTTTACCCGCCAATTTTGGCAACCTCTCTGACCTAATTCTATTTTAGCGCTCTACGAGGGAGACGCTGGACTGACTCGAAGTGAATAAGATGTGCTACTTTATTCGTAAATAAATACCTTTGTTCTTGAAGCTGACTTTATTACTTTCCTGCCTCGATTGCAGTATTTTCAGGAGATGTCCATTCCGGTCATTTCATATATATACATATATATATATCTGTGGCTCGGAACAAGAAGTGCCTAAGTGACTCCATGATGACTTTGTATGCTTATGTCTCTTTCAAAAAAATATTATTTTCAATCTAAGAAGTACCTAAGTCTGTCCGATGGTTTAAAAGTGTTTTCTAAACCATTGTACAGACTTGGGTACTTTTTACATTGAAAATGATATTATTTTTTAAAGAGACATAAGCAAGCAAACTCATCTTGGAGAAAACTGACTTAGGCACTTCTTGTTCCGAGCCCCCCCCCCCCACACACACACATATATATATATATATATATATATATATATATATATATATATATATATATATATATATATACCGGGTGCGTCATAAATTCGTGCAAAGTTCAAAAATTCGTAATAAAAGAAATAATGCACGGAAAAATTTTCTGTTTGCGCGAATAGGATCAGAGGGACATTGGATTTTTTTTCCATGTAAAAAAAAAGTTTCCAAAAGTAACCGAAAGACGGCGCTTTTGCGTGACCACGTTAAGCCCGTATTGCAGGAAAGACATGCGGTACCTGTTGTCACCTTCATGCAGGATGGTGCTCCGCCGCACATTTCACGTGATATCAAGACGTTGATGTTGGAATCTTTCACTGATGACCGAGTTCTATAAGTCGCGGTTATAAGGTTCAGTGGCCCTCACGATCACCAGACTTGACCCTTGGAAATTTTTAGTTGGGGGGGGGGGATACTTAAAGTCTCGTGTGTACCGGGGCTCCCCAACCACTTTGGTGGAACTGAAAAATGTCATTCGACAGACAGTCGCAGCCATCGATGCTAGAATCCGCTGTAATGGGCTTAGTGACGCGTCTCACTTGCCTATTAGCTTGTCCTGTTAGTAATGTTGAACATATGTTACTTTAAAATAAATGCACAGTCTCATGTTATTGTGATCCGTTTGATTTTCTGTTTAAGTTTGCCTGATTTGCATAAAACGCCTCCGTATGACGTGTGAGCGCCCGCTTTCGGTTTCTTTTGGAAACTTTTTTTTTTACAAGGGAAAAAATCCAATGTCCCTCTGATCTTATTGGCGAAAACAGAAAAATTTTCCGAGCATTACTTCTTTTATTATGAATTTTTGAACTTTGCACGAATTTATGACGCACCCGGTATATATATATATTTCTGTAACGATAAATATATGTTTTCCGATACGAGTTGAAAGGGTAATTAATTCATTTATGTAAGATAACTTAAATTTACCGTTAATTTTTTTTGACAGGTAAGATGAGTGGGTTAAATTGGTGTGAGCTTAATTTGTGGTAGGTAGCTGTTTCTCATATGCTTTATGTTTTTCCTCATTTTTCTTTTAAATTTTAAACACAACCGTTTAATTTTTTGAGTTATTCCTAACTTTTTAAAACTATATAATAGTAACTTTTTAAAACTATATAGTTTAATTTTATATTTTGGATTTAATTTTTAAATGTATTCTGCCACATAGTATGTCTGTACAGTAAAGCAAGCTCATCTTCCTTGTATACATTTTAACACAATAAAATATAAATGGGTTGAGCGTCTTCAAAATATTCTTTCGGAGGGAGTAAGACAACATTATAATCAACATCGACTGAACTCTGACATTTCTAGTATAAAGTGTACAACAGGATAATTGAATAGTAGCAGTAAACTTTCAAAATTCTGAACGGTCGACGTTAAAATTTACTCTTTTTGTACTTTTTATCATAGAGATATGAAATTTTCTACTTATATACATTTCACTATAAGTATAAAGAATACCTTAAAAGAAATTTCCAATCTTATAAGTTTAAGATTTTTTTAAAATTTGAAATTTATAAACAAAATTTTAAAATACTCCTCGCGACTTAATTTTTGAGATATTTCCTAGATTTTGCATTTTTATCGTTTAAAACTGTATTACAAATAAATCTGAATATCAATTGTTTAAACCCTTGAATAGTTAATTTTTGAGAGATTATTTTGTGAATTCCGATTTTCATCAAAATTTTGCCTTTTAGTAAGTTATAAATCAAATTTAATTAACTTAATGAAGTCCAATTGTCAAATGCACACCCAGTTTTTTTGTAAACATTATCGGGATTCTTCCTTATAAATTTCATGAATTTTGAACAAAAATGAAGTCGCATGGAGCATTTAAAAAATTTTAAAAACTTAAAATATCTGTTTTTCTCAAAACAGATTTAAAGTTAATTACTGCACTTACCTTTATTACTTACTTCGTAGAACCTTCATAAATGATTTTTTACTTGGAAATTAAACTATTTTGGTACTATTATCCTACAGAAATATATATATTTTTTTTTGCAATAACACAATCAATATTACAATAAAAAAAGTTTTGCTCAAATAAAAGTCCATGGCCCTCTTAACACAATTAGGTAGTTTAGAGTAACTTCTGATTTTAAGAGTTGTATATGTGTGAATAATCCATTCAAATTTTTATTGTAATATTTGAAAGATATACAAAAGACTAATAAAACAATCAATATTGGAAATACGAAATTTATATTCCTTTCTTTAAGTATTCGGACATATTTTGTGAGGTTACATTTTTTTCCATGTTTTTATTAATTCGCTTTCTTGTTTGCTTGTTTGTGTGTGTGTGTGTGTTTGTCCGGTACAAATCTTGCAATCGACTTTTAACTAACTTCCCGACTAGCTAGACATTTGAAACTTTTAGAATCGCTCAGAACACGATGACAATGCATTCTTTTGATACTTTTAGACATCTTTAAGCAGTATTTAATTCATTTTCAGTTAATTTTTTTGTAGACTGGTGCAGCCATCTATCGGCCGGGACGGGAATAAAAAGTTAAATGCAAGTTAACTTCCAATTAACTTCATTTTCTTTCAAGTTAATGGGATAATTCATCAAAAAAATTAAAAAAGTATTTATTAATGCATAGAATTGCCAAGTTTATATGATTCAACCGAAAATTTAAAAACATGGTATATAAAAAGTTCTTTTAATCTTGTAATTATTTACCTTGAAATTAACTGCGTTTTTGCCGTTTCAGCAGCCATCCACGATAACATTTCTTATCGGAAATCATACCAAGTTAGAATACAGTCGAAAAGTAAAGAAGCCAATATGTGCAAACAATGTGAAATTGTGCTTATATTTTAAAAATATGAATGATTACTTTCGTATAATTTCTGGGTTCTCAAGAACTTAATTTTTATCTCCATGCTTCGTTAAGTAAGGTTTCGTTCACATTGCATCCGCCAATGTTAGCGGTACTCGTCTCTAAATATTTTTTTAACCAATCACAGATCTTCATAATTTTGTGGATATTCGTTCGGAGGTGTATAATTGGAGGCTTTTCCATATGAGTAATTTATAATCAAAACCAACGATCTTCATTTTTTTTTCAAAATTGAGGAATTTTTGGAAAATTTTTGGATAATGGTTAACTAAAAGAAAAAAATGTGAGAATTTTTCTAAAGGTTATTTCAAATTTATATCTTCAAAAATGCTTAAGGCTTCTGTATACTAACCCTATTGGTTTCGCTCACCCAGATGTTAACCTTTGGAGAAAATGTGTCTGCTATTTATCTATATATATAAAATAGTTCCGTAACTGACTGACTGACAGTCAACGCACAGACTAAACCGCTGGACCTAAAGGGTTGAAATTTTGCATGGTGATTCTTCTTATAATGTAGGGGTACACTATGAAAAAATTTTGAAAAATTCTTCTTAGATTTTTCAAAAATTTAATTTTTAAGCTATTTTTGTAACATTCTTTAAAGTTTTCAATTAAAATAATAATCTTAGGGTTATAAAATTTATATCATGAGAAAGATCATAAAAATTCCTTTAAAATGAAAATTTTTTCGAATCTTTACCTCCATTTTCTGATTTTTTGTGAATTTTTAAAGATTAATTTTTTCAATTTTATTTATTAAATGCTGATCACATGGTTTCTTTTCTTTTAATTTTGTGTCACATGCATAACAACGAAATAAACTGACAAATTATATATATATTTTTCTTTCTAATGTGGCAGACGATTGGACATTATCCAAAAAATATTAAAATACAGTAAAAGAAATGTTCCTCAAACTGTAGTATATTCTTCAGTATGTTCTATTACATATAATTTGAATATTTTCCCCTACATAATTTTGTCTATAAAAATATCCGTTACGATATTTTTATAAATATATTTTTTTTTGGCATTAATTGCATACATTGACGACTGTATTTAATTTAAATGTACTCCCTAGCAAAGCATGGTTAGTCAGCTAGTAGCTTCTAAAAATGATAATCCAATAAAAATGGTACTTTCAGATAGCCCAAACATTTCTGCACATTGCAACAGAATTCATTTTATAAATATCGTCCACCAAAGGAACTGATGAGCGTGTAAAACACACTATACCAGATTTTTTTCCCCGAATAATTTAAATTTTAAAATATTATTTACATTTTTTTAAAAAACGAAAAAAGCCCCAAGGTGTAAAATTTCTTTCTCTATTTCAGAGTACAATATAAAATAAATCCTTCAATCCAAGTTGGCAATCTTTGGACACATTTTCTCCATATTTTAACATTGAGCTGAAGGAATCCAATAGGGTTAGTACACAACAGCCTTAATCCCTTAACGATCGCATAATTTTCAAGAAAACAGTAAAATATGTGCCTATTTTTTTCCGGGGGATTCCCTTTAATTCTTGATCTGCCACACCTAGTTTAAAAAAAAAAAAACCATCCCCAATTACATTACAAATAGTCTGGTGCCGCCATCTGGTATGTAAAATAAGAAATAAAAAATTTTCAGTGTAAATGAAAGAGATTGTTTTTAATCTTTTTGGTGCGTCACTTTTGAACACTCCAGCCCGGAAATATCATGGGCACGATAAATAGAGCGTGAAACCTCATCCCTTAATTTTAATGGGAGCTAGAAGTAAGGGGTTAAGATACAATTATTTGCCCTTTACCGATTAAAAGTTCTGATGTAGATTGATAATTTTGATCCTACATTACTCACATCCTTTATGATTTTCCCCCTCAAATAGAGTGCAAATAAACCTTCTGTTTCGTATGTGAGTTAAAGTTTAATTTAATACTTCAGAAAACTAGAACACACAACACCGTCAGATAAAATCATAGATTTTTTTTTTTTACTGTTTTCGATTGTTAAAGTTTACATAAATATTATTTGTAGTCTCATTTTAAATTTAAGATTACAGTTAGCACCCAGTTTTATGATGGAATGGATGAATCAACACAAAATATAGGTGAGAAATTTACTTGAGACCGGATCAAAGTTAGTTCGTACAGCTGAATCAAATTTTCGGCTGGTGTGCCTGCTTCCCAAATGGACGGATGCAATCATTCTTGGTAATGTGTGAAAAGCCCCTCATATTGCGGGAAAAACAACCTAAAATTAACTCTAATTTGAGATTTCTAACAGCAAAGAATAGTTTTTCGAATAATTCCTTTCTTTTCCTAATAATAATTTTAAAAAAATATTGAAAATTGAATTTTACATGCAATAATCCAAGCTGTTCTACTCCTATGAAAAAGTTGTGTTTTGCAGATCTTACCTTCTGATTGTGGCCTAAATTAATTGTGCTTTTCGGATGTAGAGGGCGTTAGTCGTCCATGTTTTGATGCATTTTCAACATTGCTTTGTCTTATGTAATTGTCTATCAGTGTTCAGTATTCGCTTTCGTTTAATGGACGATAAACAATGATAAGATTTTGAATAAATATTAATCAGGATTGATGATGGCTGTGTTTTTTTTTTTTTTTTTTTTTTTTGGGGGGGGGGGTGTCTGGTCATTTTTTTTGTTTCACTCGTGAATTAATGTAAGGACAATGGTAGTAAACTTGTTAATTTGGTTACTTCGTACTTCTACCCGGGCATGTCTTATAAAAGATCTTTATTATCTTACCGTTGTACACAACTAACTCGTCTGCATGTTTATATAGTGTTTCTCAGAAATGTAAAACAATATACGGTTAATTGTTGTTGCTGTAACCAAAATATCAAATTTCTTGTATGCTAGAAAGCTAATCAATATTTCATCTTGTCTTTAACACAGCCAAGTAGTTTTAATATTTCCATTATTTGGTGACTCCTAAATTTTATCAATGGTATTTTTTGGCTTCATTTATCCCTTTGTAGTTTTTACAACCAACTTTACTGAATTTTTCTTATGTTAAAAAAATATAGATAAATATTTACTTTTGTTTTTAATACAGTAAATTGTTCTAAAAGTTATCAATTTATTTGATAGCTTCCATTTGATAATTTTTTGTTTCCTCAGTAACGTATTAATAAATTTCCATCAAATGCTGACAATACTTAATGATACATTTTTAAAAAATATTTAATAAAAAAATGTTCACTCATTTTTTTTCCTTTTTATATTTGATATCCATTGCTCTGGAGTTGATTTTTTTGTTTTTCGCTTCATACATTTGGAATCATAATTGCTTCTTCGGTCTCAGTAAAAAGAAATAAATTTATTTCACTATATTAAATGGCAACATTCAAATAATTGAATCTTAAACGGCTATTTATATTTTCCATTTTGCATTAATTTGCTTCTCTCGGCGTCATAAAAAATATTTTTCATCGATTTATTGCTCAAAGTTTTTCACTCCAAGTATCAAAGTATCTATAACATGAAAAATGATTTAAGAAACTTCATGCGATACTCCGGAAACAATTTGAGCCGTCTTTTTGGCAATAGCGGAATGGAAGAAATAAACCTTTTTATTTAAGTACTAGGAATATCCGGAATATATATATCCCATAATCTGTTAAACGTTATTTATGACAGAGTCGAAACAGCTTTGTTTCCGCTATTTTCTATCATATAACAAAGTGAATTTTTTTTAAATTAAGACCTATCTGCCTGTGATTTGATTAATTTTAAAAATAATAAATACACTCCAAGGTTGTTATTGGTTAAATTCATCATTAAATATTCCTCTGTCAAACGTTGCCAAGTAATTGTTATATTACATGTGTTTTTTCTTCCTCAGTTAAACGTCGCCTAGGCACTGATATATTATTTGGGGTTTTTCTTCCTCAGTTAAACGTAGCCAATACATTCATATATTGTTTTTTTCCTCGTCAGTTAATTCTCGCTAAAGCTACTATTGAAACCATTGCTATATTGGGTTTTTCCCTCCTCAGTTAAATGTCGCAGAGGCATTGCTATATTAGTTGGGTTATTTCTTCCTCAGTTAAACGTCGCAAAGACATTGATATATTTTTTCCCTCCTCAGTTAAACGTCGCCAAGGCATTTCTATATTAGTTGGGGGATTTCTTCCTCAGTTAAACGTCGCCAAGACATTGATATATTTTATTTTCTTCCTCAGTTTAACGTCGCCAAGGCATTGCTATATTAGTTGGGTTTTTCTTCCTCAGTTAAACGTCGCAAAGACATTGATATATTTTTCCTTCCTCAGTTAAACGTCGCCAAGGCATTGCTATATTAGTTGGGGGGTTTTCTTCTTCGGTTAAGCGTCGCCAAGGCATTGATATATTAGTTGGATTTTTCTTCCTCAGTTAAACGTCGCCAAGACACTGATATATTTTATTTTCTTCCTCAGTTTAACGTCGCCAAGGCAGTGCTATATTAGTTGGGGGGTTTTCTTCCTCAGTTAAACGTCACCAAGACATTGATATATTGTTTTTTCCCGTCCTCAGTTAAACGTCGCCAAGGCACAGGTATATTAGTTTTTTTTCCTCAGTTAAACGGCGCCAAGGCATAGATATATTAGTTGTTTTTTCTTCCTCTGTTAAACGTCACGAAGTCGGTGCTATATTACTTGTTTATTCTAAATTTTGGCAAGGGGATAACAATATTACCTTAGTGCTAAAACCTCTTAATATTATTTCTTTGTACAGAAGAGGTCTGAATTCTACACACAGAAAAATATTATTCCTTTAATTAATATACTGCGACGAAACATAATCATCTTTAACTTGGTCTAGGACATAAAATTCTTCAAATTTTCGAAAAAACATTTGCTGCATTGAAACATTTTCTGTCCTTTTCGGGTTATGTAGCTAAATTTAAAAATTTGTAGCTAAAAGTTATGTAGCTAAATTTAAAAATTTGAAATTTCCAGTGAACTCCAGAGTGGTTCCTAATATCGCCTACCTCTGTTCCTCTTACCGCCTACCAGGCGAAATTAGGAGCACCTGTTAAAAGGCGTTGCTAGCAAAGTCTCTGTTTAATGCACTTTCAAATGGTATAAGCAAAATTAGAATTTGAATGCACCTACCTGGTCATTCACTGGATTCTGCTTCTTTGGAGCCAAAGTTTACGAAGGCCGAAACAACTTCAGGCGCCATATAGTTTCTGCTGTCAGTGATAAGAGCGTTGTCGCTATTGCCGCTGTTAGTACAAACCCAGAACTAAGAAGTTACTGCATTTTATCATACATACCGCGAATCATACTTTAGAAACACGAGTAGGCGATATTAGGCACAGATGCGATATTTGGGACACTCACCCTACTGTTTTATATTAAATACGCTTGGAAACCTGACAATTTACAACTCAACTAAGTCAAAATGTAATTCCGTTTACTTTTTAAAATTCAGTTTTATAAATACAGCTGGAAATAATTATTGTTGAAAGGACTCATCCTATTTTATCCATAATAAGAGTAAACCACGTTTACTTTAATCTGATATATCATTATTTCTATAGAATTACGGGAAATTTTCGCATAATTTAAACATTTTCTACACTTGATTAGTAATTTCGACATGTGCACAAGATTCTGTTTTTAATTTTTTCTTTGGGAAATCGGTTTCATTAAAGATCATAAAGAGTTGAAAAATAATATTTTTTACAATTTTCATTAGCTACCTATTAAAATGAACTGGAGCTAATAATCAGTAAAATGATTCAGGGAAATCCAAATTCATTAACCCTGATACAGAATTGAAAAATTACTTTTTTGACAAATTTTGTTCGCAACCTATTAAAATGAACTAGAGCTAATCATCAATAAAATGATGTTGGGAAATCCAATTTCATTAGACCATTATACAGAGTTGAAAGATAATATTTTTTACAACTTTCATTGGCTGCCTATTAAAATGAACTGGAGCTAATAATCAGTAAAATGATTCAGGGAAATCCAATTTCATTAACCATCATACAGAGTTGAAAAATAATATTTTTTTAACTTTCATTGGCTATCTATTAAAATGAACTAGAGCTAATCATCCATAAAGTGATTCGGGGAAATCCATTTTCATTAAGCTATTGGGGTGAGGGTGCGGCTCCGTTTTATATAGGCACCACAAGGATCAGAGTCCGATTTATCCACCTCAGTTTCAACCGAGCAACCCCAGGGATGACTTCTAGGGGATCGTACACTCTCCTACTCTCTCTGACATCATAAAAGGACTTTCCAGTCTACGTATTTATCGGGTCCATATACGGCCTAGACACAAACGTATTTAATGGCGCTTGTCGGGATTCGATATTATGGTAGAAACAAAAGGTAATAGTTGTTAAAACTCATTGAAACGTCTCACTGGGTAAACAGTTTGTAGCAATGTGCTTGCCTACATGAGAACTTAATATTTTTAATCATTTATTTCTCGTTCAATTCCTATCTTAATATATTATGTATTATTGTCCTTAATCATTGTTATTATTTATTAATGTTTATTTTATACTATCTGAATACCCGTACTTAGTTACGGAGTACATTTTAGGATAATTACAATGAAAAAATAATTAAATTGCTTTTTAGAGGATTTCCTTATAAACAATATTTGTAGTTTCTTCGTTGGGCGGAATTAATATTACCAAGTTCGTCCGCGAAATTACGCGTGAGCAAGCTACGTGGAGAAACAATTTTCTCTTAGATCTACAACAGCGTATATTAAAGTTTGGCCTTGAGATTATTTATCGTCATGGCGAAGCATACTTTGAGGGGAAATTGCAGTCTCTTAGTGCTAAAGGGGAGGTCACTGGGTATTAGAGGAATGCGTGGCACGAACACTTTTTCTCCTTCAGCACACCCGGTTAAAAAAATGGCTTCGATTAAATTTTTATGCTGGGTTTTGACTTGTAGTCTGGTGCCATTACACAATTTCGGTGGTTTTAAATTTCGAAGGAGCATTACGGGTGTGCCACTCCGCAAAGTGGTCTTATGGTATGGAACACCCGGTGGTTTAAGGAAATTTAAACCTCTACCGGATAGTTAACGGCATCATCATAGTTACAGACAGTGTCTATCGACTGTCAAAATTTATTCCCTTTATGTCCAGCGGTTTGGTCTGTGCGAGGTCTGTCAGTCAGTGGAATTTTTATAATCTTTCTCGTATAAATTTTATAACCCTCAAATTATTATTTTAAATGCAAACTTAAAATTGTTACAAAAACAGCTTAAAAATTTAATTTTAAAAAATCTAAGAAGAATTTTTCAAAAATCTTTCTTCTTACACTATAAGAGGAATCACCACGCAAAATTTCAGCCTTTTAGGTCCAGCGGTTTGGACTGTGCATTATCTGTCAGTCAATCAGTCACGGAACTGTTTTATATATAGATTATTGTTATTACTTGTTATTAATCATTCTTATTAATTATTATTGTTTATTATATATTATTGATATTATTAATTATTAATTATGCTTATTGACTATTAATGCTTGTTACGAATTATTATTGATACTTGTTATATATTATGATTAATATTACAGATTAATGTTTCCGTAAACTGTGAAATTCCATATCAAGTATCGAAGTAATTATTAACACTCAGTATACTAATTAACTTATTTCAGTAACACAAAATTAAAGTCTATGTTGATTAATAAGTCTATGTTAAACTATAAAATTTTAACCTCGGTGTAACAAATAGCGAGCACGCATTTTTCTATATATATATAACGGTTCCTTAACTGACTGATTCACTGACTGACATACAACGCACAGACCAAACCGCTGGACCTAAATGGCTGAAATTTTGCATGGCGATTCTTCTTATGGTGTAGGGGTGCACTAAGAAAGATTTTTGAAAAATTCTTCTTAGATATTTTTAAAATTAAAATTTTAAGCTGTTTTAGTGACTTTTTTTAAGTTTTCATTTTAAATAATACTTTGAGGGTTATAAAATTTATATCACGAGAAAGATCCCAAAAATACCTTTAAAATGAGATCTTTTTCGAATCTTACCTCCATTTTCTGATATTTTGTGAATTTTTAACGATTAATTTTTATAATTTAATTTATTAAATGCTGATCACGCGATTTCTTTTTCTGGTACTTTAAATAAATTTATCGTCCGGTGATAATAACGAAATAGACAAAAAAAAATATTTTTTTTGGGGTTGCTAATGCAGCAGACGATTGGACATTATCCAAAAATATATTAAAATACATTAAAAGATTTGTTCCACAAACTGTATTATATTAACTGTACTATATTCTTTAGTATATCCTATTAGATTTAATTTGAATATTTTCATCTACATTATTTTGTCTTTAAAAATATCCCTTACGATTTTTTTATAAATATATATATATATATATACAGTGGACGCTCGTTAATTCGAACTCGGTTAATTCGAACTTTCGGTTAATTCGAACTAATCCAAAGGCCCCTAAAAACTTGTATTGGAGTTAATGTTAAAAATATCTCGTTAATTCGAACTAAATTTTTATCACTTCGGTTAATTCGAACTAAAAATTTGACAAAAAAAAATCTTTTTCCTCGTTTAATAGAGAAAATACACACTGTATTTATTATTTTGTGTGTCAAAATTTCTTTTCTGTGTAAAGAGGCCCATGCCTGCATTCCTAGACTATTGCATGTCCGCTAAACGTTAGTAGCTATTGTCCTTCTTATTAGTGCTAAACGGAAAAAGCAATTTTCCTTTATTCGGATCGATTTTCTTAGAATTTCAGAAAAACTAGTCTTTACTATAGATTCTAGGGAGCTGCGTCAGTTATAACTGCAGTGCAGACAAGTTAATGTGGTCTAGTTTTTCTTCCTCATTGTGTGGTGTGAACGTGTAAAAATTCAGGATGTCTACACGTGGAAAGTACAAAACCCTAACTTTGAAGACAAAGGTAGAAATTTTAAAGAAAGTAGAGAATGGCGAATGTAAAACAAAGTTAGAAGCTGACTATAGAATTAAAAAAAATGCCTTGTCAACTAATTTGAAAAACAAGAAGTCAATTTTAGATTCATGGGAAAAATAAAAATTTGCTAGAGGAAGGAAACGCATGGGAAATGCGTCCCAAGAAGTTCTAGAAAAAGCTCTACTGATATGGTTCCAGGATGTTAGATCTCGAAATTTTCCGATAAATGGACGCCTAGTGCTGACGAAGGCTGATGAATAGGCAATTCGAATGGGTATTAAAGATTTTAAATGCAGTGATGGATGGCTTTCTCGATTTAAGTCAAGGCACAATATTTCTTATCAAACTGTATGTGGCCAAAGCTCTGATGTAATCGAAGACATATGCACTAATTTCGGTAGGAAACTGCCAGGGCTTTTCTCTACTTACCTGCCGAAAGATATTTCTAATGCGGCCATAATGGTCAAAGCCATAATGGACTCTATTAAAACTCTGAAAGCATTTATTTAGATGGAACCTTCCTCTGAAAATGAATTGAAATGTTTACTTCAAATCGAGAAGCTGGCTGAACAATGAACAGAACCAATCATCCATTTTACAATTTTTCCCCAAAGTGTAATTCATATTTTTAATAAAAGTTTACTTTATACTGCATATCTTCTGCTTCATTTTATGATTAATGTAAGTCTGTATTGCTTTTTAATATGTCAATTTTAGATAACATGGTATAATATATTTTCTGGGGTTATACATACTAGGAGAGTTTCTTCTTCAGTGATACATATTTAAAGTTATATATTTTCTCTTAACATCGGATAATTCGAACTTCGGATAATTCGAACTTTTTTCTGAGAACCTTCGAGTTCGAATTAACGAGCGTCCACTGTATATATATTTTACATCAATTGTATACATTGATCGTCGTATTTATTATAAATATATATATTTATTTTTGGGGGCATTAACTGCATACATTGACCATTATATTTAATTTGAACGTACTCCGTAGCGAAGTGCGGGATTTCAGCTAGTCAAATCATAAATTTCCTTTTATTGCACGAATATGCTACATTTGTCAAAAATTCTCCTCGTCTTCATGAAAAATAAGTTTTATGTCCATCCATGTAGAAACGTTTATTGGTGTGTATATAACCGTGCATTGTTTCTGAAACGCATTCCTCAGGGTGTGTAATGTCGGCTTTCCCTCGGGAGATCGGCACTCTACGGTGAAAACACCTATTGCAGGACAAACGAGCAGCGATCGGAGAGCAAACGTCATATGACGTCATTAACCAGAGGTTGGCGGGGAACGATGTCACTAAATGTTCAAGAAATCAGCAGTAACTTATATTACCTACAATCAAATTTCTGTTATGAGAAATGTTTAGCTTTAGTTAGGTTACGTTAAAAACAAAGTGAATGATAGGAAAATAGCATTTAAAGTACCGTATTTTTCGGACTTTTAAGATAAGACGTACCTCAAATTTATGGGAAAATTTTTAGAAAAGAATAGTTTGTATTTTGTTAGATACATGAAGATATTTTTAGTTTCTTACTTTTATTTATATATTTATCTATATATATAAAACAGTTCCGGAACTGACTGACTGACATACAACGCACAGACCAAACCGCTGGATCTAATGGGCTGAAATTTTGCATGGCGATTCTTCTTATAGTGTAGGGGTGCACTAAGAAAGATTTTTCAAAAATTCTTCTTAGATTTTTTTAAATTAAATTTTTAAGCTGTTTTAGTAACTTTTTTTAAGTTTGCATTTAAAATAATAGTTCGAGGGTTATGAAATTGACATCACGAGAAAGATCATAAAAATTGCTTTAAAATGAAATCTTTTTGGAATCTTTACCTCCCTTTTCTAATTTTCGGTGAATTTTTAAAGATTAAATTTTAGAATTTAATTTATTAACTTCTGATTACGTGGTTTCTTTTTCTGGTGCTTTAAATAAATTTATCGTCACGTCCATAACAATGAAATAGACAAAAAAATATTTTTCCCCTTGCTAATGCGGCAGACGATTGGACATTATCCAATAAAATATTAAAATACAGTATAAGATATGTTCCTCAAACTGTACTATATTAACTGTACTATATTCTTTAGTATATCCTATTAGATTTAATTTGAATATTTCCTTCTACATTATTTTGTCTTTAAAAATATCCCTTACGATTTTTTTTATAAATATATATATATTTTTTTTACATCAAATGCATACATTGATCGTCGTATTTATTATACATATATATATACATATATTTATTTTTTTGGTATTAATTGCATACATTGACCGTTGTATTTAATTTGAATGTACTCCGTAGCAAAGTGGGGGTTTTCAGCTAGTTTATATATATATATATATATATACAGTAAAACCTCGTTTATTCGGACAAATTTGGACCATAGGCAATCCGGACAATCGAAAATCCGGATAATCCGGGTAATATGGGTAATAAGCAAAACAAAATCCTTGACTAAGCAGACTTGCCGTTTATTACGATAAAAAACTATGTTTTGTAATGAAATTACATACTATTATTTACAAGACATTAAAAAATATAAAAATAACTTTCATATTATTTCTTAACAAAGAATTGGTAATTCTAGTAAAGCTTTCTCAAATTCAACGAAAAGCATTTTATTACCAAAATTTATTGTACAATCTACGCAGAATCTGTACATTGCATGAAACAAAAAAGCGAATATTTGGCGTACTTGTAGTTACGTTCTTGCTATCATAGTTAAAAATTTGTATCTAATGTGAATAATAAATGAAATTGTCTACAAATCTGATCCGGATTATCTGGAGATCCGGATCAACGAGGGCCGGATAAACGATGTTTTGCTCTATTTTGTTAGATATATAAATATATTTTCAATTTCTTACTTAAAAAGGATATATATATATATATATATATATATATATATATATATATATATATACAGAGGCTGTTCGCACATTTTTTAGAAGATTTTGATGAGCGGTAATAAAAAATCGTTTGCTGCAAAAGAAATAATTGCAATTGTCCTATGTTTTTAAAAGTCAAAATTATCGTCTGCGGCTTGAAAGTTTTGTTTTTATTAAAAATGGCGTTTTTAACAAAGCAGTGGCTCGAAGGCTACATTTATGCTCTTTCCGAAGAGAAATATGCATACTCCGTTATCCAAAAACGATGTGAGAGTCATGGTTTTGTGATATCTAAAGCGTCGATAGATAATATCGTCAACAAGAAAGGAAATAAACGTCAAATTGGAGCCTCAAGTGGGACAAAAATTCCAAACAAGTATCCAAGGAAAAAACGGACATCTTCGACTATTGCAAAGGTACGTTGTTTAATGTTAAAAGAAAATCCCCCTAGTCAAAGGACAGTTGCAAAATCATTAAAATGCTCGGTGTCCACTGTAAACAAAATGATAAACGTTGATTTAAATCTTAATCACGTGTCCCCCCCCAACTATATATATATATATATATATATATATATATATATATATATATATATATATATATATATATATATATATTATAAAATATATATATAATACATATTATAAATAATATATATAAAATATATATAATGAAATATTCATTTTATTTTATTGTTACCTTCGTACCATGAGACATGCCCCAATTTTAAGGTGCGTCTTACGGTCTGAAAAATACCGTAAAATTCTTTTATGAATGTAACTGAAAGAATTTTCCTTTACTTCTTCCTAAAACAATGATTTCTGTACATTAAATTCTTAAGGGGAAGATTCAAACTATTGGAGTTTTAAATTTTTCCATAATTGTTCTCGTTTACGACGAGCGTTAAAGTTTAAGAAAATACTATACTACATAAACTTATAAATACACAAAATAGAAATTACTAGAATCATACATTAATTACACCGGACGTTTTATATTTAATTGCTTCATAAGAGAGAGCTAGTTTTTATCTTCATTTACTCGAAAATATATCGTAACAAGACTTTCCCCTTACAAAGTTCCTAACATAGGAATCATTTTGTACGACATTTGAGTTTGCATTGCAGTTTTACGAAGAATATACAAAATAAACATTCAAAATAATGCAAAATTAGCTTACACTCTAGATTAATTTATGTATGACACATCTAATTCCTTCAATTTTCGATATATTACATAATCTATACTTATATATAAAGAGAGAAAGATTTTGTACGTGGATGGTAATCTTCAGAACCACTGTACCTATTTGAAAAATTCTTTCACTGTTTGAAAGGTACATTATTCCAGATGGTCATAGGCTATATATTATGTATATCTGATCAGTAGAAATAAAGTTAGGGGCTTAATCCTAACAATCTCCATTGTTTCCGCTACTGTCTTCTACCGCTTTTTGTTCCGAAGATTTCAACGATCCTTATCGTGGTGCTATCGCGGTGGGCTTCTGTTCTGACGCTAGCGGTTCGAACCTAGCCGTTCTCCGGCACTCCTTTTTCTTTTAAAAAATTTATTTTAATTATTATCTAACATAAAATTAATTTAAGGTATTATTTAGGTTATTATTAAGGTAAAAAAAGATTTACAATTTATTGGTATAATATTTTGTTCAACCGGGACAAAATCGGGACGGGCCGCTAGTCTATATATATAAAACAGTTCCGTAACTGACTGACACATAACGCACAGACCAAACCTCTGGACATAAAGGGCTGGAATTTTGCATGGCGATTCTTCTTATAGTGTAGGGGTGCACTAAGAAAGATTTTTGAAAAATTCTTCTTAGATTTTTTTAAATTAAATTTTTAAGCTGTTTTTGTAATATTCTTTAACGTTTTCATTTAAAATAATAATCTGAGGGTTATAACATTTATATCAGGAGAAAGATCATAAACATTCCTTTAAAATGAAATCTTTTTGGAATCTTTACCTCCATTTTCTGATTTTTGGTGAATTTTTAAGGGTTAATTTTTAGAATTTAATTTATTAAATGCTGATCACGAGATTTCTTGTATTTTTGAGATACTTAAAATTAATTTTGCGTCACGTGCATAACGGCGAAATAAATTGACAAAAAAATATTAAATTACGGTATAAGATAAAATTTTACCTCTAGACTAATTGAGATGGAAGTTTTTTACGAAATTAATTCAGGTTAGTATGTTTTCAGGATATTAAACATACACATTAATTGCATACGTTGACCGTTGTACTTAATCTGAATATTTTCTACTACATTATTTTTTCTATAAAAATATCCGTTACGATATATATATATATATATATATATATATATATACAGTGGACGCTCGTTAATTCGAACTCGGTTAATTCGAACTTTCGGTTAATTCGAACTAATCCAAAGGCCCCAAAAAACTTGTATTGGAGTTAATGTTAAAAATATCTCGTTAATTCGAACTAAATTTTTATCACTTCGGTTAATTCGAACTAAAAATTTGACAAAAAAAAAATCTCTTTCCTCGTTTAATAGAGAAAATACACACTGTATTTATTATTTTGTGTGTCAAAATTTCTTTTCTGTGTAAAGAGGCCCATTCCTGCATTCCTAGACTATTGCATGTCCGCTAAACGTTAGTAGCTATTGTCCTTCTTATTAGTGCTAAACGGAAAAAGCAATTTTCCTTTATTCGGATCGATTTTCTTAGAATTTCAGAAAAAGTAGTCTTTACTATAGATTCTAGGGAGCTGCGTCAGTTATAACTGCAGTGCAGACAAGTTAATGTGGTCTAGTTTTTCTTCCTCATTGTGTGGTGTGAACGTGTAAAAATTCAGGATGTCTACACGTGGAAAGTACAAAACCCTAACTTTGAAGACAAAGGTAGAAATTTTAAAGAAAGTAGAGAATGGCGAATGTAAAACAAAGTTAGAAGCTGACTATAGAATTAAAAAAAATGCCTTGTCAACTAATTTGAAAAACAAGGAGTCAATTTTAGATTCATGGGAAAAATCAAAATTTGCTAGTGGAAGGAAACGCATGGGAAATGCGTCCCAAGAAGTTCTAGAAAGAGCTCTACTGCTATGGTTCCAGGATGTTAGATCTCGGAATTTTCCGATAAATGGACCCCTAGTGCTGACGAAGGCTGATGAATAGGCAATTCGAATGGGTATTAAAGATTTTAAATGCAGTGATGGATGGCTTTCTCGATTTAAGTCAAGGCACAATATTTCTTATCAAACTGTATGTGGCCAAAGCTCTGATGTAATCGAAGACATATGCACTAATTTCGGTAGGAAACTGCCAGGGCTTTTCTTTACTTACCTGCCGAAAGATATTTCTAATGCGGCCATAATGGTCAAAGCCATAATGGACTCTATTAAAACTCTGAAAGCATTTATTTAGATGGAACCTTCCTCTGAAAATGAATTGAAATGTTTACTTCAAATCGAGAAGCTGGCTGAACAATGAACAGAACCAATCATCCATTTTACAATTTTTCCCCAAAGTGTAATTCATATTTTTAATAAAAGTTTACTTTATACTGCATATCTTCTGCTTCATTTTATGATTAATGTAAGTCTGTATTGCTTTTTAATATGTCAATTTTAGATAACATGGTATAATATATTTTCTGGGGTTATACATACTAGGAGAGTTTCTTCTTCAGTGATACATATTTAAAGTTATATATTTTCTCTTAACATCGGATAATTCGAACTTCGGATAATTCGAACTTTTTTCTGAGAACCTTCGAGTTCGAATTAACGAGCGTCCACTGTATATATATATATTGGGATTAAGTGCATACATTGACCGTTGTATTTAATTTGAATGTACTCCGTAGCGAAGCACGGGAATTCAGCTAGTTTATTTATATGATACGAAAAGCTGCAATTATTTGAGTATCGTTGATCTGACTGTAATTTCCTTAAAGTAACCTATGAGTTAAAAGTTGATTTTCTATTCATAGTCTATCAGTCTCTTTCAGATAACTTCTTCCAACAAATCCTTTCTTTTATTTGGAAAGGATATTTTTAAGAGTAAACAAAGAAATTTCCTTCAAAGTTTATGTCAGTTAAAAAAAAATAGTACTGCGTACGAAAGGATTGCATTCAAGTACGATTGGTGTAGTTTGTCTTATAATTGCTGAAGCATCAAATAAATCAAAATTCCCTCCATTGATTTTTTTTTTCGTTAATTATTAAGCTTTTACAATCTTAACTAAGCTTTTTGGTTAAAACAATACATCTCTTAGAAATGAAGAAAAAAACACGCAAGAAGCTTTTATGTTTAAAGGGAAAAAAAGCAAAGTTCTTCGAAGTTTATGTTATAAAAATATTTAAGTACGCGCTGATTGCCATCAAGTTTATGTCATTATAAAAATAATCAAGTACGTGCGGATTGCCATCAAGTTTATGTCATTATAAAAATAATCAAGTACGCGCTGATTTCTTTCAAGTTTTTGTCAATATAAAATATTTATGTACGCACTGATTGCCCTTAAGTTTATGTCAATAATAAAGTATTTAGGTACTCGTTGATTGCCTTAAATGAGCGAATTACGTATTTTGAGTGTAATTTCTAATTCAGTTATATCAAATTAATCTTTATTTCCCTTATTACAATTTTTGAAAATTCCTAAATTTTTTTGCTGCATATCATATTTATAAAAATAATAAAGTACAAACTGATTTGCTTTCAACTTTATGTCAATATAAAAATATTTAAGTACGCGTTGATTGCCTTTAAGTGTATGTCAATAATAAAGTATTTAGGTACGCGTTGATTGCCTTAAATGAGCGAATTACGTATCTTGAGTGTAATTTCTAATTCAGTTATATCAAATTAATCAGTATTTCTCTTATTACAATTTTTGAAAATTTCTAAATTTATGCTGCATATCATATTTATAAAAATAATCAAGTACCCACTTATTGCTTTCAAATTTATGTCAATATAAAAATATTAAAGTAGGCGCTGATTGCCTTTAAGTTTTCGTCAATAATAAAGTATTTGGGTACGCGCTGATTGCCTTAAATGAGCGAATTGCGTATTTTGAGTGTAATTTCTAATTCAGCAATATCAAATTAATCAGTATTTCGGTTATTACAATTTTTGAAAATTCCCAAATTTTATGCTGCATATCATATTTATAAAAATAATCAAGTATCTACTGATTGCTTTCAAGTTTATATCAATATAAAAATATTAAAGTACGCGCTGATTGCCTTAAATGAGCGAATTGCGTATTTTCAGTGTAATTTCTAATTCAGTAATATCAAATTGATCTGTATTTCGCTTATTACAATTTTTGAAAATTCCTAAATTTTATGCTGCTCATCATATTTATAAAAATAATCAAGTACCCACTGCTTGCTTTCAAGTTAATGTCAATATATAAATATTTAAGTACGGGCTGATTGCCTTCAAGTTTATGTCAATAATAAAGTGCTTAGGTACGCGCTGATTGCCTTAAATGGGCGAATTACGTATTTTAAGTATACTTGATAATTCAGTAACACCAAATTAGTATTTCACTCATTATAATTTTCGAAAATTCTTAAATTTTATACTACATATCCCATAGATTTACCTGAAAAGTTATGTATTTTAAACGGAAAATCACCTGGTTAGAATCACGTAAGAAACTCCTGTTTGACGAAAGACAGAAAGAAATGTACTTCCAAGTTTACACCGAACCAAAGAAAAAAATAGTCAATCCACAAAACGATGATTCACGAATTTCGACAACATCTGCTTTTCCATAATACAAAATTAGTCTCTCTAACCACCATATATCTTTCATATTCATAAAAGTTTATGCTTTTCGTAACGTTTGTTTTACAAACCCAATTTTTCACCGTGTTCATATATTTAAATCTAAAATTCTCCAAACACAAACTGACTTTACGGAAAGAATTCACGAATTTTGACGTAGTTAAATAATTTCAAGTTAATTGGCTTACTAATTACCATCTCGTTCAACTAAAAGAACTCTCCTTTTGACGTTAAATTTTTGTTTCTTTCCACAAACAGATAAATTTTTTCGCCGCAAGTCGATTCAAAAAAATTTCCCCCACTGCGATTTGCATATTCTGGCGCATCGAACCGCAATTTCAAATTAATCAGCATTCTCCCAAGCGCCAACCGAATAAATTAAAACAAACTTTCGGGATTCCCTCAAGTGGCTTCGGGAAGGCGTTGTGGTGGTGCCTCCGCATTTTCGACTAGAAGCGAACGAATTTGCATACTAACCCAACTTACCTGATATTTCGCAGTCGGGCCGGAGAGGGTCAACTTTACGTATCAAAGCAGACGCAAGTCCTACGTAAACATCCCTTTCATCACATATCAGTTATCGTTCACATGTTCGTTTAAAAAAAAAAATATCAAACACTGGAACCACCGGTATAAAAAAAACGAAAACGAAAAACAGAGCTGAACGGGGAACGAAGAACCAAAAGAGACGGCAGAAATTCTTCTACATTTTACTTCTTGAGAGATCCGCGCGCCACTGGGAACTACTTTGCGTTTGTCCCGCCACTGGCCGGGGATCATCGGGGAATGTTTTCGCTCTGGGGGGTGGAGGCGTGGTTAAGGAATTCGGTTTCCACGGCAACCAGGAATTTGCGCTCCCCTGACGTAAATCACCGAGAGAGGGCGCCACGGTTCGGACGCCTGATTTTTCGCTCTTCTTTTTTCGGGGAGCTGTGTAGTTATTTATTTTGTTCCGCTGTGTTGTTCTCGGCGCGTCGTTTTTGTGTTTTTCGCTCGCTTGGAATAAGTGTTTTCTGCAGCGTTCTGCTTGACCTGTTAGGGCGGCGGAGTTTTTAGATTCGAGCTGCAGATGTGGAAACGCGGCGCGTGAGAACTGGGGATAATTTGATATAAATTCTAATTAAATAGCCCGGTTTAGAAAAGTTTTCCCCCCAAAACGCTGATTTTTCTTTATCTTTTTTTATTTCTTTCGCCGGGAGGAACGAAAACATTGTAATAAGCGCTCGAGAAAAGGACTTTCACCCTCCCTCCCGAAACCCCTTCTTTCCCCCAAACATTATTTCTTTTTCCGTGTCTCAACGAAATGACTTTAATTAAGTTTAAATTAGGAGCCCGATCAAGTAGTTAGCAAATATTTCTGAAAGTTTTCGAAAGTCGAAGAATCGATTTTTTTTTTTTTTTTTTTGTCGGGTGGGACGCTAAAGTTGCAAAAGTAAACTATTGTGTTTTGATGGAAGGCTGGGTTGTTCGCGGGGTGAAAAGTTTCGAGTGAACACTTTTGGGTGAAAAAAGAAATGTCGAAGAGGCACTCCTTACAAGGGTTGGGGGAAATTGATTTAAATCGAATCCAAAAGGGAAAGTCGGCATCGGAAGGTATTTTCGTGGCTCCTCAGCATGCGAATAAAGTAAAACAAAAAGCAAAGCGTTCGAACTGGAATTTAATGAGAAAGTTCAAACGATAACAGCTAAAGACGTGAAAGATGTTTTAAAAGCAAAAGGTTTAACCTTTTCCTTATGGGGTGGCATAGCATGTATTCCATGAATACGGGCCCAAAAAGGAATGAATGAATATATTTACGTATATACACTGAAGTGCCACTGAATTAGGGACACCTACCTAGTAACGAGTTGGGCCTCCTCTGGACTTGATAACGGCTGCCACACGACGAGGCATAGATTCAACAAGTTTCTGGAAACGTTCCACGGGAATGGCTTACCAAATATTGGCTAAAGCTGTCCATAATTCAGTAAGGTTCTTTGGTGCTGTGTGATGGCCTTTCACGTCTTGTTCCAAAACATCCCAAAGATGCTCAATAGGATTTAAGTCTGGGCTTCTAGGTGGCCAATTCATGACAGAGAAGTCAAAGGAATGCTCATCCAACCAGCCAGTAGCCAACCGGGACTTGTGAGAGGTACAGTTGTCTTGCTGGAAAACTCCATTACCGTGCGGATAACAGAACAGCATAAACGGATGGAGGTGATCACCCAGCAACTCTACATACCGAATTGCATTGAGGGAGGTTGGTACACGCACCAAAGATCCCAAACTGTGCCACGAAAAAACACCCCAGACCATGATTGAGCCACCATGCCCTTGTACAGTTCCAGCCAGCCATGCAGGATCCATGGCTTCATGAGCCTGACGCCATATTCTCAGCCTCCCGTCGGCGTTAAGTAGTCGGAATAGAGACTCATCACTCCATGCTACTCGTTTCCAGTCCTCTACACTCCAGTCTCTGTGCTCTCTTGCCCAGGCAAGATGTGCAGCCCGATGGCGAGTATAGAGCAATGGTACTCTCGTACGTCGACGGCTCCCAAACCCCATATGGTGAAGCGAGCGTTGCACAGTCCGTTTACTGACTGTACGACTGGCATCGTCATTAATCTGGGTGGTAATTTGAGCTAATGTTTGGCTTCGCTGGCTACGTACAATACGCCTGAGCCGTCTCTCACCACGCACTGTCAAGGCTAATTGTCCTTTGCAGTTTGCCCGATCGCTAGTTTTTTTTCCACCACCCATGTATTCTTGGTATACTCTTGACACTGTCGACCTTGAAAATCCTAGCTGTCTGACGATTTCGGAAATTGAATGGCCCATGCGTCGCGCACCTACGATTTGTCCGCGATCGAAGACGTCTAAATCAGGCAGTTTACCCATATTGGCAATTCCAACAACTAATTCAGAACAACCACAGTACGCACTATATATACAGTTACCACAGCGCTCTTACTTGCGCATACATGATGCGCAGCGCTACACAATTTGCATAGGCTTTGATATCCCTAATTCAGTGGCACTTCAGTGTATATATATATACATATATATACACACTATCTGGCCAAAAATATCCGATCGCCCAGTGGTACGGACTCGGAGAGTCCTGAGGTATATATTAATATGATGTTGGTCCTCGGTGAGGATATCACTGTGAGGGTCACTGTGGGGATAACAATCACTGTGAATCACTGTGAAATCACTGTGAGGATAACAAATTTTCTATAAATAGTGAAATTATTTTGAAAAGGAAGCTTTAATTTTTCTAAACATTAAGCTATTTTTGTATGTTGTTAGCATCTATCTTCAGTGTAGATGTAAAAAGAGTAACGTAAAAAATAATATTAAAAAAAATCAGGTTGTCTCTTCTAACGAAACTTCCGCGGGTTATTAACGAAGATTACTTATCGTTGCTTATCTCTTTTGTATGTATATATGTATGTATGTGTTATGTACATATGTACGTGTATATCTATATATATATATATATATATACACTATCTGGCCAAAAGTATCCAGACGCTCAGTGGTACGGACTCGGAGAGTCCTGAGGAGTATAAATTAATATGATGTTGGTCCTCCTTTTGCATCGATGACAGCCTGCACACGTCTGGGGAGACTTTCCACTGGTTTTTGATAGATGTCCATAGGAATTGATTTCCAGGCGTCCATCACAGCTGAAGTGAGTGCTGGCACTAAGGATGCGACATCGACAACAAAACATCGATGTTTTGAAACATCGATATTCAATATTAAAACATCGATGCTAATAAAATATCGCCTCAAAACCATCGATCTTTTTAAACATCGATGTTTTTGAACATCGATGTTTCCGTCCAAATATCTGTTGTGAGACACATTTGAGACATTGCTCAATCGCTCTTTTAACATAAATGACACTGTTTCATACTTCTCATCTATCATTGAATCTGTTGTTCTTCGTGATGAAACAGTATATAAAGACACAGTTACTTTTAACAAGTGTTTAAAACCCTCGTCTTCAATGACTGAAATAGGCTGAGAATCTCTACAAATTATATAAAAAATAGCTTGAGAATTTTTGCTGTGCATATCTCCACCATCTTTAAAAGAAATGACATTTGTGAAACTGTTTTTCATAGTTTTTTGATGGAACCTAGTAATATTGGAATACGAACTTACGGTTTCTTCTCTATGTTCCGTTTCAGTCACCGAAATGCTTGGAATGGCTGGGGCCGCAGCATCTGGATTGTGTGGTTTACTTTTTGCTTTGGGCTTCATTGATGTCTCAAAATACTCGTTGTAAATATCACCATATTTTTCCTTCAAATGTCCAGATAAATTCGTGGTATTGACAGAAATTTTGAGGGACTTAAGGCAGATATTGCATTTCGCCAATTTGTCAAAGGTTTTGGAAAAATATTTCCAAACGGTACTTTTGGGAGGCATCTTACTAATAATATTAACGTTAACCTATATAAATCTAGAACAAAACAAAAACTTAAACGGCCGCTTTCGTGTTTATACTATTTATAAAATAAAACCCCTTGGAAAGTTCTGGAGTGTCGAAAACATTCAAAGCGCTCTAATTGTTTCATTGGTTGTTGATTGCCATTTGTCTCGTTGCTAGGGGATCGTTCCACCTTTTGTATTCGTCCTTTTCAGAATTCAGACTTACATTTACTGAGTGCGAAAACTATGCTGCGTGGTTAATTTTTTTTTTATTATGGTACTTTCTCATTTAAAAAAAACCATCGAAATAACGTAAAACATCTAGCACAAAACATCGATGTTAAAAAAACATCGGCTTCAATAAATCGATGTTTATAACATCGATGTTTTTATCAAAACATCGATGTTTTGAAAACATCGACATCGATGTCGCATCCCTAGCTGGCACTGAGGATGGGCGATTTGGCTGGCTACGTAATCTGCGTTCTAATTCATCCCAAAGGTGTTCAGTGGGATTTAGATCGGGGCTCTGAGAAGGCCAGTCCAGTTTTCGTCAAACCATGCCTGCGCAAGTCTCGATGTGTGAATGGAGCAGTTATCCTTTCTGGAAGAGAAATGGGCCTACCAGCCCCTAAATATTGCATAGAGTTGGGAGAGCAGCGTTGTCCAGAATGACCACATACATGTCAGAGTTCATGTTTCCAACCGCAGGAACTAAGGAACCCAGGCCAAACCATGAAAAACACCCCCACACCTTGATGCTGCCACCACCAAACTTAACAGTCGGCCCATTGCAGTCACGTAAGAAGCTCTGGCAGGGCATCCGCCAAACCCAGACGCGTCCATCGGACTGCCAGATTGTAAAGCGAGATTCATCACTCCAAAGAACATTTTTCCACATGTCTACAGTCCAATGACGGTGAGCTTTGCTCCACTGCAATCAACGCTTCGCATTCAGGGGAGTGATGTTCGGCTTGTGAGCGACTGAACGACCATGGAATCCCAGTTTTTTTTTAACTCTCGACGAACAGTCCTGCTACTAGCACTAACGCCTGATGAACTTTGTAACTCCTGAGTGATTTCGATCAACGAGGACTTGCGATTTTGTTTCACTACCCTTTTCACAGTTCTACGGCTGCGTTCACTAATTTTTTTCGGCCTGCCACTTCGATATTTCTGCAGTTTCACTGCCTCGACGTTTCCACTTCACAATTGCACCACTCACAGTGGATTTTGGCTTCTGTGAAATGTTCGAAATTTCAAGAACTGATTTCCCACAAAGGTGGCATACCACTATAATGCCACGATCAAAGTCGCTAAGCTCCTTTGACTTACTCATTGTCTCACGAACGCATAAATATGACCTGACAAACCACTACCAACACATTTATAGCTTTCGGTCAAGCATCAAATTACATCACCTGCCAGATCCACTCCTTTAGGGGGGTTCCCGGATACTTTTGGCCGTATATATATATATATATATATATATATATATATATATATATATATATATATATATATATATATATATATATATATATATATTTATTTATTTATTTATTTATATATTTATATATATATATTTCTTCTGTCCGTGTGTATGTCATTGAACTCCTCCTAAACGGCTGGACTGATTTTTATGAAATTTTGTGTGTGCGATTTAGTTGATTCGAGAATGGTTTAAATTCACAATAAGACATCCCTAGCACCCCTAGGGGGCAGGGGGGCATAATCAAACACAACTGATATCACTGTCGAATCCATAGTTTTCGGGGTCCCTGAGATTAATAGTGACACTACCGATGTCGTTTAATTGAGAGTTCAGCAATCTCCCCCCCATCAACGTGGGGGAGGGGAAGATAAAATGTCCAAAATGACCGAGAGTAGTGTTGAATCCATAGTTTCTGGGGTCACTGAGAGGAATAGTGTTACAACTGATGCCGTTTAAGTGCAAGTTCAGCCCCCCCCCCCCATCAACATTGGAGGAGAAGGGTGGAAGGGGGGAAAATGAAATGTCCAAAATGTCCGAGAGTAGTGTCGAATCCATTGTTTTCGGAGTCACTGAGATGAATATAGGAAACTAGAAGTGTTGTTTATAATCAAGTTTTGAGTTAAATAATAGAGTGAATTTGTAATTTTATTTTATCATTTGTATATTGTACATATACTTTTAAATACCCATAAATAAAATTACTTAGATTTTACACTACAGGTAGAATTCATTCCTTTTCCTGTGTAGTGAAAAATTGAGATTAGTAAATTCCTAGGCAATGCCGGGTAAACAGCTAGTAGATATATATATATATATATATATATATATATATATATATATATATATATATATATATATATATATATATATATATATATATATATATATACATATATATATATATATACATACATATAAAAACACATATATATATATATATATATAACCCTCTTAAAGGCCGTTCATACAGAGGGGGTAGAAAATTTCCCGTTCTTAAGAGGGAATAAGAAAAATGGGCCCCGTAAGCTAAATGTTAATTTCATTTTAATCAACGTCGTTAAAAAGAAATTTAATGTAATAACCACAAAAATTATTTGATGTCATTTTGGACATGTCAGAATTAAAGCCATTTACCCTGTTTTAATTTTTATCGCCACTTTTAAGCTTTCCTATGTTATCACAACAATACTTAACGGCAGAGCAGGGCCTATCCATCGTGTCGCGTATGAGTCAAGTTTTAAAATCAGCGCTTTTTCAAATATTTGGAGAGACTCCATCGGAGTAATCTACAGAAGTAATGAATATACGTCTATTAAAAATAGTCTACTTCTAAAATAACGATCAATTTAAAAAAAAATATGTATTAATTAAAAAGTTTTATTTATTCAAAAAATATATATATATTTTTTTAATTACAGAACTTTAAAAAAGCATAAAAAGTAAATAGATTTTAATATTATTAGTCATTTTTCAAAAACAATTATCAAATCATTCTTCTAATCTTTATGGCAGCAAATGGCTCTATTGCATCTCTTAATTCTGTGCTCAGATAGCAAAATGTTATGAGAAATTTACGTGACAGCAATTCAAAGATTCAAGATGTCATGAAAAGTCAGCAATTTGTTTTACATGAGCAAACGCGGTACCCATGTTTCAGAAAAAATAGTTGGCTGTTACTTGCAGTAGTTACAGTAAATAGAAAATATCGGCGAGCGAGAATCCGGAACGTGAAAAACTGAATTTTTTTTAAGAAAAGTTTCTTATAACATTTTGCCACCTGAGCTCAGAATTAACTGTTTTAGATACCGTCTTTTCTACAGAAACTATCACTAGATCATTCAATCGAACTTGGGTTATCGTTCGTAGATAATTCTCTATAATTTTCAGTTTGGAAAAATTGCGCTCAGCTCCTACTACAGTTTCGTCTTGTGTCAGTGGGATTCTTAGATCTACACCAACGTTTGGAAATAGGCATTCGTTCACCATTTTAAAGATTAAGTTCTCCACTTCTAACGAATCGTCAATTCAGAATGACACGTTGTATTGTTTGTTTAAAAATCAAAGTGGAAAACTGACTTTTTGTCCGTAAAGTTCTTTCCTCGGATGCGTCGAAATGGCACGTTCAAATAGTGTGCACAGAGAGGTTTTGCAATGTAAATATCATATTTTCCACGAGTTTGTGTCATATTTAACTTTTAATATTGTCTACGAAGGTGTTTTGAAGTGTACATATCTCATCTTCCCCTGTTATGTCTTGCTTCACCTCCAAAACTGTGGCCAAAGGCGTTTTGTAATCAGTTTCGTATTATCCAGGGGACTGGGACGTCAAATACCTTCAAAAAATTTATTTTTGGAATTTGTGGCTTAAAAAATAGAGCAGATTCTGCAGATTACAAATATATATATATATAATTTATGTACTTTTTGGCACTCTAACAACAATTATTAGCAACTTAAAAATGTAAACATACATTTAAATCCCATATAATGGGAAAGTGTTTTTTGAGTTTTTCTCAAAATATGATTTTTTCATGTAATGGTACACTTTCTGCAAAATCTGTTGCAAGTACATCTCTGTAATTTTAAGTCACTAGAATAAGTGCTGTTGTATCAATATAACCTATATTTTTATTTTTAAACCTTAAGATATTTTTGTAAATGGTGAAAATGTATGACAAAAATATGCAGATTTCTGATAAGTGAAATTTATAATTTTTTTAAATTTTTTAAAAAAGTGTAACAAAGATTTAAATGAGTTAACTATATAAAATAAACTGTGTTTAATCATCACACAAGATTTCAAGGTAAGATTTTCACTAAATTTTTGAAAAAGTGTTACAAAGTGAATACCTCAAAAATTTCAGAGGGAAAAGTATGTTTGTTTATATTGTTATTTTAAATTTACTTTTCAATCCAAAACGAAATTTTTTTATCTTAAAATATTCATAAAGGTCTTACTAAATTAACATAAAAAAATCATAATGATACATGCATATTTGTATAAGATATGGGCTTTAAAAGAATAGCCCAAATTTCCAACTTCTTAGTTGTCGCAGACGTCCCAGTCCCCTTAACGCACCATTGTTATTTGACAAATAAACAATGGCTACAAATGAACCGGTTCTTCTTCCATCCTACCACAGACCACTAACCTCGCTATAAAATGAATCGTGTTTTATTCGCATGCAAAATTTTCGCAAGGGCCACGTAGTTTAATATATTCGGCAAGTAGATTTGGGTTGAACCGTTCAAAGGCCAATTTGAGAGCTTTGATATTAGAGTTTAAAAAAAAGTTAAATTAATGCATTTACCTAGTTAACGTGAATTAGAATCAGTTCAGTATTTCAATACAGATAAAACACTTTTCGTTAAGTACTGTTCCGTTTTTCTGGTTTCGATAGGATTGAATAAATTATCTTCAGAAAGTGCACACAAAATAAAAATTATTATTCTGTAAATTGTTCAGGCGCGTACACAAATTTTATACAGAAAACACGTAACAACTGTCTTCTATACAGCAGAAAACTCTAAAAACACAAGTCAGGATAACAGAGTCTTCAATACGATATATGCCTAACGCACTTTCAATACATTCAACACGCAGCAGAAAAAGAACACTGAGATCCAGGTTCAGGTTCAAGTATTTCAACTTGTCGGAGCTCCAAGGTCTGTAGGACTTTAACACTGAGATCCAATGGCAATGTGAGGTATATTTATAGACTTCCGAAGTGCCCTCTATCGGCCGGCGAGCTAGAAAGTTCCAGAACCTTCTAGAAAGGTCCTGAAGGTTGACGACCATATGCGCCATATCGCCAAATTTGGCGATATATCGCTAAATTTGGCGAGCAAAATAAATCACCAAATCCATCGCGAATTCGCGATAACTCTCATATTTGGTAAGATTTCCATAGACTCGCAAAATGCGTAACAGTACATACTATATCAGTGATTAATGTGCCAACTATATTAATGTATTAACGTGCAAACTATATTTCAGAAATATAAAGATAAATACCTGAGAGTCACAGCTATTTCTCATTCTGTGTTCAGCAATCGACATATTCATTAACCATGATACTGCTTCAGCAACGTTTTTTGACTCAGAATCAACTGTAACCATTATTCTAAGTGTTCGAAAACGAAGCATATACCGAAGTAATGTAAGAGAAACATGCGTCCTAATGCTAAAAAGTTTACTCGAAATGCATTGAACTAGTAGATAGACATAGAATTCCTTGGTTATGCTCGATAACGTACGTTACACCAAAGAAAAAATATATCGTGAAGCATTCATTATGGCGGAAAACAACATCATAACAAACGGCAATATCGAATTAGACAAGTGCCTAGATCCTGCTACTCGATAAAACATATTACGCATTTGACTGGCTTATTTCAAAACGTCATACTAGCAAGATAAAAAAAAATAAACGTTGTGTTAGTTAACAAGTTAAAACTTTCTAAATTAGGACAACAGTCCGAATTTAAAGTAGACGATTGTTTGAATCGACATGACATGCAGAGGTAAAGTGTATTGCGCTTGAAAGATTCTCACTAGTAGAAACTTTTTGTGACGTCATAGCATGTGACGCATGTGTCTCTCGCAAAAGGTTATTTATGAAAGTTTATTTTTAACTATTCTAATAAATGATTTCATATGTTTGAATTAAATAAAAAAGTAAATACGTCAGGTTCCAGAATCCGTGTGACATATAAACAATTGCTACAAATGAACCGGTTCTTCTTTCATCCAAATACAAACCACCAACCTCGCTGTAAAATGTATCGTATTTTAATCGCATGCAAAAGGGTCGGATGGGCCACCTAGTTTTCTATAAACAAAAAATTATCTAGGCAGTCGAAATTTTGTGTAGCTTAATGTTTATCTTTGACTCAAACGGCTAATACTTTTTTAAATTATTCCCAACGATATCGTACAATGATTGGCGATTTAAGCATTAGGTCTCGAGTTACGTGAATTTTTACCATGTTTTTATTAACTTGCTTTCTTGTTTGTTTGTGTGTGTGTGTGTGTGTTTGTCCGATACAAATCTTGCAATCGATTTTTAACTAACTTCCCGAATATCTAGACATTTGAAACTTTTAGAATAGCTCAAAACACGATGATAATGCATTATTTTAATACTTTTAGCCATCTTTAAGCAGATTGAATTAATTTTCAGTTAATTTTGTTTTGTAGACTGGTGCAGCCATCTATCTGCCGGGACGGGAGCGAAAAGTTAAAAGCAAGTTAACTTCCAATTAACTTCATTTTCTTTCCTGTTGACGGGATAATTCATCAAAAAATTTTAAAAAGTATTTACTAATACATAGAATTTTCAAATTTATAGGATTCTCCAGAAAATTCAAAATCATGGTATATAAAAATTTCTTTTTATCTTGTAATTATTTAGTTTGAACACTGCTTATCTGGGGGCAACGGAAAATTCCGTCTTTTATTCGTCGATTTTCTAGAGTTCGGAACCATTTTATGCGCTGTAGGCAAGATTGTGTGTGACACGTTGTTAATCAGTTATTCACTTGATTTAAACTATTTTTTATGATTGTTTCTTGAATTATTTCTTTATGCGATTAAGCCGATTAATTCAAATCGAGTCTGGTGCCAAATTCAAATGTTATGCGAATTTTAGTGGCGTCTGGTGTATTTCATGGAATCGCAAAAAATTATACAATCACAAAAATTATAAAGGGCAAAATACCGGGGGGGGGGGGGGGGGATCGAATTCGATAAAGTAAATTTTTATTTTCTTGGCTTAAAACATAATCTATATATATATAAAACAGTTCCGTAACTGACTGACTGACTGACATATAATGCACAGACCACACGGCTGGACCTCAAGTGTTGAAATTTTTCATGGCTATTCTTCTTATAATGTAGGGGTGCACTCAGAAAGACTTTTGAAAAATTCTTCTTAGATTTTTTTAAATTAAATTTTTAAGCTGTTTTTGTAACATACTTTAAAGTTTGCATTTAAAATAATAATCTGGCGGTTATAAAATTTATATCACGAGGAAGATCATAAGAATTTCTTTAAAATGAAATCTTTTTTACGAATCTTTACCTCTATTTTCTGATTTTTGGGGGATTTTTAATGATCAGTATTTAGAATTTAATTTATTAAATACTGATCACGTGGTTTCTTTACTTTTTGCGATACTTTAAACTAATTTTGCGTCACGTGCATAACAGCGGAATAGACAATAAAAAATATCTTGCTAATGCGGCAGACGATTGGACATTATCCAAAAAAATATTAAAATACAGTAAAAGAAATGATCCTCAAACTGTACTATAGTCTTTAGTATGTTCTATTAGATTTAATTTGAATATTTTCTTCTACATTATTTTGTATATAAAAATATGCTACGATATTATATATAGATTTGTCATTAATTGAATACATTGACCGTTGTATTTAATTTGCATGTACTCCGTAGCGAAGCACGGGTATTCAGCTAGTCTATATGTATAAAACAGTTCCGTAACTGACTCTCTGACTGACTGACTGACTGACATACAACGTACAGTCCAAACCGCTGGACCTAAAGAGCTGAAATTTTGTATGACGATTCTTCTTATAGTGCAGGGGTGCACTAAGAAAGATTTTTGAAAAATTCTTCTTAGATTTTTAAAATTAAATTTTTAAGCTGTTTTAGTAACTTTTTTAAGTTTGCATTTAAAATAATAATTCGAGGATTATAAAATTTATATCACAAGAAAGATCATAAAAATTCCTTCAAAATGAGATCTTTTTCGAATCTTTGCCTCCCTTTTCTGATTTTTGGTGAATTTTTAAAGATTAATTTTTGGAATTTAATTTATTAAATGCTGATCACGTGATTTCTTTTTCTGGTACTTTAAATAAATTTATCGTCACGTGCATAATAACTAAATAGACAAAGATTTTTATTTTCTTGCTAATGTGGCAGACGATTGGACATTATCCAAAAAAGTATTAAAAGAGAGTAAAATATATGATCCTCAAACTGTACTATATTAACTGTACTAAATTCTTTAGTATGTCCTATTACCTTTAATTTGAAAATTGCCTTCTACATTATTTTGTCTATAAAAATATCCGTTACGATTTTTTATAAATATATTTTTTTTGTTGTTTTACATAAATTGCATACATTGATCGTTATATTTATTATAAATATATTTAGACATATTTTTGGCTTTGATTGCATACATTGACCGTTGTATTTAATTTGAATGTACTTCGTAGCGAAGCACGGGTATTGAGCTAGTTTATACATAAAAGGAGCAAAACACCAGATTATTAGGATATAAATAACGAAAGCTATTTTAGGTCTTACAAATCTGGGTTAAGATATACAAATACCAATACAAGTACGCTATCAATTTCTATTGAAATAAACGAGAGGAAAATAACAGATTTCCCGGTAGTAATTCGGTGTGAGGATTTCACTTCCGAGACACGTGTTAACTGTCTAGCCAGAGTTGTTTGATTTAATGATACGGTTGCGTCTAGACTTTTCTAAAATCTAAGAAACGTACACGAACCGATAAACACGAAGTCTCAGAGGAGGAATGGCTTAATTTTAACTTAAAGGGACAGAAATGAATCGTTAACGATGCAATGTAAGAAATGGAGAAATAGGGAGTCAAATTTTATATAAGCTTCTAATTCTGTATATTTGAACTGGTATAAGTTTTTCTGTGGCTACTCATATCACTATTAGGATATATATAGGGTGTTCTAAAATTCGACCGACAAATTCAGAGGGGTGATAGTGGGTTCAAGACGAGCAATAATCACATTGGAATGTATGACCGGAAACGCAAACCTGGTCAGATAGACGCAGCGGTTCCCAACCGGTGGGTCGCGGAAGGGTTACATGTGGGTCGCGACTCGATCCTAAATCTATTAAAATGGTCTTTGTGTACTTTTATAATTGTAGTTTTTATCTTCACCTAGGAACACTTGTTAGTGAGCATGAAACCACTTGTTGCATATATTGCAAACATATGAGGCGGTGAAAGGCAAAGTGGTGTAAGTCAGTAAGTCAAGTGGTGTAAGTCTATATTACCACCACTTGAGTGGTGGTAATATAGACTTACACCACTTACCACACACCACTTACACCACTTACGTTTTAAGAGTTTAACTGCCAAAACTACAAAAAATTCATAACAATTATTAAAAAACTACAAAAAATTCATAACAATTATAATTCATAACAATTATTACAATATTGCAAATAATAACTATTTACAATTCCACCATAAATTGAACATGGAGATTACATATTTGACCCCAAATGAAAAAAGTTGAAAATGTGACTTACACCACTTTGCCTTTCAACTCCTCAATATATCTATTGTTAAATAAATAACTGTTTTGCTACAAAGTGCTTATATTTTGCCATCCATTTTCAAATCAGAACACAAATTGTTTATCAATAATCAATCTGTATCTTCAAAAAAGCATATATATATATATATTTGCAATATTTGATGGTAAATTATATATACATAAGGAATGGATACGATACAAATAAGGTTTTTACTCCACCATGGACCGATGGACCGTGGAGGTATTCCGATAAGGAAAGGTGGGTCGCCAGCTCAAAAAGGTTGAGAACCACTCAGATAGAGGATAAACAAAGATGTAGAAATGAAAAGCCAACATTTCTGCATCATTGTTTATCCTCTAGCTGATCAGATTTGCGCTTCCGGTCATACTCTCCTAAGTGATTCTATTTTGTTTTTGAGTTTTCCACCTCCTCCAGAAAAATGCGATATTTCCGGCCATCTATTGGGGTTGGTAAGAGATGCGGTCGAATTAAATAAGCAGCGCCTTCCAGCGTCAGGTTTGTGTATCCGGTCATACATTCCTATGTGACTGTTTCTCGACTTGATGCCTACTATCACCCCTCGGAATTTGTCGGTCGAATTTTGGCACACATTGTGTGTGTGTGTGTAAGAAATAAAAACGCCCCGCCATAATTAATTGGCTCGAGCCACTATTTTTAATTGTCTTTGAAAAGCTAACGCGTATTCTAAATTCCTTTCGACCTCAATAAAACACAGCCCCTATTAGAAAAACGAAATAACCGACTACTCTATTCTCTCCAATGCACGCGCGGTAAGGTTATTTTTAGACACGAGTCAGCATCACGCGTCTATCTCGCCACGCCGCACCTGTTCGGAAAGTCATACGACGTTGAATCATACCTTCCCGTGTTCGATTCTGACCAATTTAAAGTATTTCAAGCTCCTGGCGCCCTCACGTTATATAAAAGCGAACAGTGATTTTCCCGGGCTTTTCCGTGTCTGTCTTCGTACCTTGCTCATGTCTCGTCCCTGCTTTTGTTATCTCCACGATCTCTCGTCCTGTGTTGCTCTGCCGTCGCGCGTCTCTTTCTGAACTGAACATGTTCCACATAATGTACGATACTCTATATTCAGCAGGTCCAGGGCTAGTTTTTTTGTGTTTAATCGTCAAAATGTGTGATGTACAGTTGCTGAAATGTCCTGCATATGTCTTCATTATACTCCTGTGAATAAAGCCGTTCTTTGGAATTTTTTTTTAAGCGGAGGCACTTGTCATGTAGACATTCGCCTATAATTCATCGCAGTTTACTGGCCATTTTATTATGGGGGCGGAATATAAGCGGACCAGCATTACCCCCTATGAAGGGACGACATAAAGGGGGGGTATTTTAGCGGCGTGCCGCCGGGATTCGATCCGAGCACCCTCAGCATCGAAAGCCAGCGCGCTGTACCACAGGGGCACAAATCCGTCTTTGGATTTAAAAGTCTATGTGTTCCTGCTACTTCCATCATGTGTTTACCAACTACGAGTGTCTCCAACGCCACGTCTAGAAACCACGTTTTGACGGACGGGTACTCTAACGAGCAAAAGTATTTGTCCCTTCGCAGTCGTTATATGCGACTTCGAGTGCATAAGTTTTCATACTGAAAGAATGCTTACCTCTGAGAATAAGCAGGAAATCCAACGTAAATTAAGCACAAATAGCAATAAGGTGCAATTTTGCATACGGCCGTTTCGAAGCTGCAAAGGAGCTTCTTCATCAGTGCAAAGAACTTAGTGGCAGCTCAAAAAGCCGAAAACTAAGCCTGGTTTAGTTTTCGACTTTTTTGAGCTGCCACTAAGTTCTTTGCGCAGATGAAGAAGCTCCTTTGCAGCTTCGAAACGGCCGTATGCAAAATTGCACCTTATTACTATTTGTGTTTTATTTACGTTGGATTTCCTGTTTGTTCCTCGAGCACCAAGGTTTTGTCTTTTCTTTTCAATTACCTCTAAGACTTCATTTTGTTTGTCCTTATCTGAGTTTACATCAAAAATCAAACCAGTAATCCGTTTTGCTTTGCTAATATTATGAACTACACACAGAATAGAACAAATCGAATTATGACATATCCCCTGTCTAATAAGATGAGCTTTTTTTGACCACACATTGAAAGGAAATTACATTGTTAAGAATCTCTCTATGCTTATAACATCCGAGCAGCATTCTCTTCTTACTCACCACGAAAAGAATTCCTCCCCTTTAACGAAGTAGAATTCTTTCTTTCTTTTTTTCCCGCAGCGAAGAGCGAGTGCGGCGACAAGAAAATAAATTTATTCTCACGGACTCTTTAAGAGGTGGTCCTGACTCTGGTACGGATTTTTACGCAGTGGCAGTGTAAGTAAATGATCATTTTGATAAAAATCTGCCCTCACAATGAAACCCAGGCACGCGAGAAAACATCGAGTGAACGTTAAAAGGAGCTTCTTTTTCACTCCCCGGCGATGGAATGGAAACGAAACTATTTTCCCCGAAAAGAAGAATCTACTTAGGCATGCAGAGCTCTTTTTGCCTGCAGTTAGGATTATCAGATTTATGCAGTATCTTTTCATTTAGGGAAGAGAGAGGAGCTTCAACTGGGTTTTTTTTTCTTTTTATCTCTCGTGAAGTATATGAATAGGGGATTGTGACAAACACAAACAAGTTTTAGATCGAAAATTCCGACTTTCAAAAATTAGAATTTTTAAAGTTTGTAGATAGATTAAATACTTCAGAGGATAAAAAAATTTGCTTCGCTATAAAATATTCAATGCACTGAAAACTTCTGCCAAAATTCTGCTCTTTTGTTAGTTCTGTCGGTAGGCTTTGGACCTCGGGTCTCTGGTGTTTTTAATTTGCATAACTAAGAGTATTTTTGGAATTTCTTATTAGCAATTAAGGTCCTTTTCTTTTAAAATACGATTAAATCGTAGAGGGGTCATGTCATTTTACTTTTTACCTTGTTTTTATTAACTCGCTTTCTTGTTTGTTTGTGTGTTTGTCCAGTACAAATTTTGCAATCGATTTTTAACTAACTTCCCGACTAGCTACACATTTGAAATTTTTAGAATAGCTCAGAACACGATGACAATGCATTCTTTTGATATTTTTCGAAATCTTTAAGAGGAATTGATTTCAATTTCAGTTAATATTTTTGTAGAATGGTGCAGCCATCTATCGGCCAGGACGGGAACGAAAAGTTAAACGCAATTGACTTCGCATTTGATACCTCTTTATTACGCATTTAATCATTTTCTTTCGAGTTGATGGGATAATTCATCGAAAATAATTTTAAAAAGTATTTATTAATACATAGAATTGTCAAGTTTATATGATTCAACAGAAAATTTAAAAACATGGTGTATAAAAGTTATTTTTACGATGTTTTTATTAACTTGCTTTCTTGTTTGTTTGTGTGTGTGTTTGTCCCTTACAAATCTTGCAATCGATTTTTAATTAACTTCCCGACCAGCTAGACATTTGAAACTTTTAGAATAGCTCAGAACACAATGACAATGCATTCTTTTGATACTTTTAACCATCTTTAAGCAACACTGAAATCATTTTCAGTTAATTTTGTTTTGTAGAATGGTACAGCCATCTATCGCCCGTAACCGGAACGAAAAGTTAAACGCAATTGATTACGCATTTGATACCTCTTTATTACGCATTTAATCATTTTCTTTCAAGTTGATGGGATAATTCATCGAAAACATTTTTAAAAAGTATTTATTAATACATAGAATTAATTATCAAGTTTATATGATTCAACAGAAAATTTAAAAACATGGTACATAAAAACTTCTTTTCATCTTGTAATTATTACTTAATGTTTCACGAAATTTGCATTAACAGCCACATTTGACGCCATATCGCCGCTGTTGGCGACCTACCATGATCTTCATATTAACCCGTAAATCGTAACATCTGACGGAATCTGTCTAACATTAACATCCGTCCATGAGACTAAGTTGGATTTCGTAGCTCATTACTTATGTAATTTTCCAATTTTCATTTAATTTTAGCTCTGTATTTGAGGTATTATGGATTTACAAGATATATTTACACTTGATTTTAATTATAATATAACTTTGTTTAAACCTTTAAAGGCGTTTTACTGCAAGATGGGTTTTTTTCCGCCATTTCTCGCCTTTAAATTGTTATAGGTCAAGAACCGTCAAAGATAAATGGTTCAAACTTGGAACATGTCTTTTTCAATTATTTTAACATCGATTTTTATTATAACATCGATGTTTTTATCAAAACATCGATGTTTTGAAAACATCGACATCGATGTCGCATCCCTAACCCTAAACGGACCGAATACGTACATTTAAAATAATATCCGTCTCTAAAGCGGATTGAGTTTTCTTGGATTGGTAAATGTAATTCGATAAAGTAAACAAAACTCAAATATAAACAAACACAACCGAGGTCATGGAATAATTGAAAAGGAATCGGAAGTATAGCCCGAACATGAATGTTTCAAATCGATAATTGCGCACCCTGGCGGGAAAAGTATGAACTCTATCCGTCCGAGAGACGGATGTTACCATTCACGGGTTAAGCATTTTTCCCGTAAGCTTTTTTTAACTACATTTCAAGAATAATTTTACATTAGATAATAAAGTATTAAAGGGTAGCAGATGTTTAAAAGAGGAAGAAGCTTTAAAATCTAAACAAAACCTATTAAAATACAAAAAAGAACGTATTAAGGTAAAACGATGTTAATGGGATTGTAAATAAAAAGAAGTTGAGTTTAGAAAAAAAATCGGAAACGAAACAATTTCGAAAATTTTCAAGGTGAAAATGAGCGTTTGAAAAGAAAAAAAAAAGATTTAAATGTTACAGTTTTGGTTCAAAACCTTTTTGCAAAATAAAATTGCTATCGAGTTTTTGAAAGTGTTTTACAAGGCCGTACTTATATTAACGTTCACAAATACTTTCGAATCAACATGCCATTTAACCCGATGGACAAAACTAAGATAATGACCCCGTTTGAAGAAGGGGAAGGGATGAATCCGAAACATTATACGATGAAAGGAAACGACACGATCAATGTGAAATTCTCCTATCACGATCTACGAACGGGAGTCCGTCAGACCGTTTATAGCTATCACCAACCTCTTTATGCTAGAATTGATTAAAAATATGAGCATGCAACCATTTTATAAGTAAAGGGAAATATTCTTGAGAAGTTTTAACAGCACCTTGGTGCGTAGTTGAAATTTGCAGCTAACAATTTTTTGAGAGCTTGTTTACTAAACCTCCTTCTTCACTGTAGCACGAAGATTTTTAACTGAAAACGCAAGAATTTCATCCGACACCTTGCAGACAGAAATTCTACTTTCCAGAGGGTTATAGACCCATTCACCGGTCAGTGGATGCAAAACAAGTTAAGGTTTGCATACAAACATGCTGTTACATGCTTTTCTTCCTGTAAGTTATCTTATTACCTAAAATTCAAAAGAAGCTTCTATCTCCGCTTTTCCAAGCATAATGACTCTATAAATAACAGCTGATTATTTTTGTCGCCAAATTTAGGCGCAAAAGTTGGCAAAATCACCAACAAGTCGCCAAGCTATCATTCCCGTAATCCTGCATGCTTACATTCTCACCACAAAAATCTTATTGCTACGAAACCAATATCCAGTGACTATTTAACAGTTATTATAGAGCGGTGGGTCATGTAATAGAAACACTAGTTTTTCTGGTTTCTTATTTATTTAATACTTGAAAAGTCGCAAAGAAACTTCTTTCGTTTCTCAAGATATGTTCTGTATTTACTGTTACTTAGCCACAGTTAATTCAAAACGTCGTTACGTTGAGCACATATGAGACTAGACTAGGAGTACATTTACCCTTAGTCGTTGAATTTATCTGCCAAATATGGGTGCCTTATAGATCAGAATGAATTTTCATCGAACATACACGAATACCATGACCTAGCGTATGATTAACACATTTTTATTGTCTTTTTTAAACTATATAAATATTTTAAACAGTAATATTAGGTTCAGCTTTATGATAGAAAATGTATTTCAAACTGTGTCACATTCATCTCATAACCGAAATTATCTCATTATTAACGCCCCCTTCAAGAACGTTTGTACCTCAACCACTGTTCATTGACTGCATGAAAGAAGATGTCCAAATAATCAAAACATCTTCTACTAACTTTTTCTTTTTGCCATTTTAGAGTACATAAAAGGTATTCAGATACGGAAACATCTAATTGCTTGCACAATCACAATAATATTTTGTTTTTCGTTTCGTTTCAACACGCAGTGACTGCTTATAACCACAATTGAGCATGAGACAGTTTTCTCATCTTAAGTTTTATGCTTAATGACCTGTAATTTATCTTGCATAAATAATTAAGCATTTTAAGTCATATTTTTCTATTTTCCTGTCTAACACGTGTTAAACATTTTAAGATATTGACTGTCAAATTACAGATTCGTAATTTAGATCTATACTCTTCTTTTGACAGTTTCTTTCAGCTATTCTGGGAGGCTGAGACTCGAACAGCTTTAATTTTTGCAAAAGCAACATGCCTTTCTCGAAAATCTCATTTTTTACGTCTACATTAAACTCCATTATGCTTAATGACCTGTAATTTACCTTGCATAAATAATTAAGCATTTTAAGTCATCTTTTTATATTTTCCTGTCTAACACGTGTTAAACATTTTAAGTTATTGACTGTCAAATTACAGATTCGTAATTTAGATCTATACTCTTCCTTTGACAGTTTCTTTCAGCTATTCTGGGAGACTGAGACTCAAACAGCTTTAATTTTTGCAAAAGCAACATGCCTTTCTCGAAAATCTCATTTTTTACGTCTACATTAAACTCCATTATGCTTAATGACCTGTAATTTACCTTGCATAAATAATTAAGCATTTTAAGTCATCTTTTTATATTTTCCTGTCTAACACGTGTTAAACATTTTAAGTTATTGACTGTCAAATTACAGATTCGTAATTTAGATCTATACTCTTCTTTTGACAGTTTCTTTCAGCTATTCTGGGAGGCTGAGACTCGAACAGCTTTAATTTTTGCAAAAGCAACATGCCTTTCTCGAAAATTTCATTTTTTACGTCTACATTAAACTCCATTATGCTTAATGACCTGTAATTTACCTTGCATAAATAATTAAGCATTTTAAGTCATCTTTTTCTATATTCCTGTCTAACACGTGTTAAACATTTTAAGATATTGACTGTCAAATTACAGATTCGTAATTTAGATCTGTACTCTTCCTTTGGCAGTTTCTTTCAGCTATTCTGGGAGACTGAGACTCGAACAGCTTTAATTTTTGCAAAAGCAACATGACTTTCTCGAAAATCTCATTTTTTACGTCTACATTAAACTCCATTATGCTTAATGACCTGTAATTTACCTTGCATAAATAATTAAGCATTTTAAGTCATCTTTTTATATTTTCCTGTCTAACACGTGTTAAACATTTTAAGTTATTGACTGTCAAATTACAGATTCGTAATTTAGATCTATACTCTTCCTTTGACAGTTTCTTTCAGCTATTCTGGGAGACTGAGACTCGAACATCTTTAATTTTTGCAAAAGCAACATGCTTTTCTCGAAAATCTCATATTTTACGTCTACATTAAACTCCATTATGCTTAATGATCTGTAATTTACCTTGCATAAATACTAATTAAGCATTTTAAGTCATCTTTTTCTATTTTCCTGTCTAACACGTGTTAAACATTTTAAGTTATTGACTGTCAAATTACAGATTCGTAATTTAGATATACACTCTATTTTAACAGTTTCTTTCAGCTATTCTGGGAGGCTGAGACTCGAACAGCTTTAATTTTTGCAAAAGCAACATGCCTTTCTCGAAAATCTCATTTTTTACGTCTACATTAAATCTAGAACTCTAAACATCCGAATAAACGTCGACCTCAAACTCTTTAAAGGGCAGATTTCTTAAATATCTTCCTTCACAGATGTTAAATCCATAGCAACTACTTTTTCTTAACAAGGGTATTTATCCTTCGTAAAAAGGCTGGATGGACTCAAATAGACGAGTTGACAGCTCCCTCTAACTTTTATTTTCAGTTTGCCCTTCGGCAAAAGTCTTCAAACGTTCTGGTTTCATAAAGTGAATAAAGTTAAATATGGTTTCAAATCTCTTTACGCAGTTAATTGGCATTGTATTTATTGCTTTTAAACAAACACACACACACACACACACACACACACACACACACACATATATATATATATATATATATATATATATATATATATATATATATAGGAAAAATATATAACTCAAAAAAGAGCCGACAGGTGGCGCTGACGTACACAAGTCAAGGAAAAGATACGCAATTAACGAAAAGAATGCTTCTAAATCGTTTATTACAGCGCTAGGTGTTCCACATGACACCCACCACAGGGGATAATGCATTGCAGGCGAGTCACAAATCCAGCAACGGCAGAGTGCAGCAGGTCCGAACATATATATAGAAGACACCTATCTGAGGATAGCGTCTTTCAGTTCCAACAGATTGGATGGACCAGATAGATACACCCGGTATGATACACGCCTTTGACTTGTGTACGTCAGCGCCAACTATGGGCTGTTTTTTTTAGGGGTTTTTTTCCTGTCTTAAAAAAAATCCCGCGACCTAGCGATGCTAACCCTGCAAACCTTTTTTTTTTATTTTGGTTATTTTTCCGGTTTTTATGAATTTTTAAAGTTTATACGAACTTTTTGCCCACCCGGTTATATATATATATATATATATATATATATATATATATATATATATATATATATATATATATATACAGTAAAACCTCGTTTATTCTCCCTCGTTTATCCAGATCTCCGGATTTTCCGGTTCAAATTTATAGACATTATTTTCATTTAATATTCCCATTAGATAATTTTTAACTATGACAGCAAGAACGTAACTACAAGTACGCCATCCGCTGTTTAGTTTTATTCAATGTACAGTTCCAGCATAGATTGTACAATAAATTACGGTAATAGAATGCTTTTTGTTCAGTTTAAGAAAGCTTTATTAGAGTGTCACGAGGCGTTGAATTGGATTGACTCAGAAAAGTAATTTTTATATTTTTCAATGTCTTGTACACAATACTATGTAATTTTGTTACAAAACATAGTATTTTTTATCGTGATAAATGGTAAGTCTGCTCAGTTAAGGATTTTGTTTTGCTTATTAACCACATTACCCGGATTATCTGGATTTTCGATTGTCCGGATTGCCTATGGTCCCAGTTCGCCCGGATAAACGAGGTTTTACGGTATATGTATATACTGTCCGACCACAGTACGAAGAACCACGGTTGGCGTAGTGCCAAGACGATTCTATTCACGCTGTAGGTAAGGCTGCTGAGGAAGGAGGGGGAAAATTCTCGTATTCTCTCGACATTCTTTAGAATCGGTTACTAACTGCGCTTGCTTGCTTTTTCCTCGTCTGTTAGTTTGATTATTATATTAAAATTACTGGATCCTTTACCCAACACAACTGCTCGGAATAAGCCGTTCCGTAGTGATTGTAAACGTATAATACACAATGTAATTAAATTGTGTGATAAAGAAGCACTAGAAGGAAATGTTATTGTTCCACTTTCGCAATCCCTAAAGAGAGCTAGTGAAATGACCGGGATATCAATGTCCAGTGTAAAAAGAATACGCATAGAAGCAAAGGGTGAAGAAACTCCAAAATTTGAATCTCCGAGGAAACGTCAGAAAAAAAGAACCACCGAAAACGTAGCTTTAGATAATTTTGACTGTGATGTAATCCGAAAATATCCACTCCTATAAAACTCCTATTTTTTAAATAGATTTGCTTCTTTCTTTTTATTATTTTGAAATTTTTATTCACATATTCGATCAAAAATAAAGTTTTAAAAAATAACTTTAAAATTGCGGACAAAAAGCAGTCTGAAATACATTCCGTTTTTCATAAACAAACACATCCGAAAATATGACGTTTTCCCCTATTTTCTAAGTAGACTAGCTTTTCTCGCGCATGTGTAACAGCTTCCAGGGACCTTGCTTCCGTGGTCAGACAGTACACACCTAATCCTCTTTTACATGGACTTATTTTGCAAGATTTTGAAACAACACGGTCGAAAAAAATATTCTAATCCTGTTTTACCATGATCGTTTTTTTTACACAATAAAAATATATCAATAGTTTTGGTTATTTTTCATTCCGCATAAGAAAATTTTTTCATACAGGCTTAACAGCTAAATTAATTCTTGAAGGCATTAAAATTTCCAACAAATTGGAAACATATTTTTTGATGAATGATCCCAATGTTGAACGGGCAAAAAAATTTCAATCGGATCTGAAATGTTGTATGGTACGCTACAAAGAAATTTACAAAGAGCTGTCCAAGACGGGCTCACAACAGTCTATGGCTGCAATTTAAGACTAAGTATCCAACCTCAGTCATTATAAGTTTTGCCCGAAAACTTATGAAGCTACTGTACAAATTTCATCTGACGAAAGCGATTCGCAACACAAAAGGATGTCATTAGTTCTAGAAAGCGAATTTCAATAATAAAGCGCCTAATCGTGTATTTTTAAAATTTTGTTCCTGAATTTGTGATTTTTCTTTTCAATTTAAAATAAAGTTTTTATTAATTTGAATTTCAAGAGATTGAATTCTTTTTTAAGATTCTTAAGAAGGAATTCAATCATTTTCTTTATGTTTAATGCACGCAATTCGCACGAAAGTCGAAATAAATAAATAATTTAATTTAATTTTTCGATTATTTATTTATTTTTAAAAATTTTCATGTGTGTCTCTCTTTTATAGAAAAAACGTAACTCCCGCTGCCGCTGTCAAAAGCTTGTCGCTATCTCCTCCGAAACTGCTGGGGGTATGTGGTAGAGAGCGATACCAATGGATGCAAAAAAAATGGGGGGACCAAAGTTAGACATGTCTCATCTTTGTCAGACTTTAAGTATTTTTAATTATTATTTTATGTTTTGTGGGAAAACATTGACTTTTTCATCTTCAGATTACGATAACTCGCCAAAAAAATGATCGTAGAATTTTGATCTTTTTACAGTCTAAGACTACAGACATTTCTCTTTCAAACTAGACCTCATTTGTTTAAAAATATTTTAAAACAGACTAATATTTTCATCAAAAAATGAAACACAGTTTTTCAAGAAATATCGTCCCCTATGTGGATGTAATATCGATGATCCTCGAGTTTTTATCTTACAAAGAAAATATTTACATCATCTGGAAGCTGAAAGCTTTCTTATACATATAAATCTCATTTCAAGTCTATATATTAAATTTTCGATTTTTAATTGAATTTTAAAGCTGATAATTCAACAGTGATGAAATTCACTTCGCATTAAGGGTGACTACAGTAAATGGATGGAAGCTGTTATATTGCCCGAGAATCACCCCTATGTATCTCGCTATTAGCTATAACAGAGGAGTGAGCGTAGCGAACCTAGAGGCGAAGCCCCTAGTTATATAAATAAAAACAAGTCGTTGAACATATCTATCATTTTACATTATATCCTATGTCTCTTTTTACACGATTTGTTTTTTACACGACACAGTCTGGAACGCATCCTCCGTGTAAGAAAAGGATTAGGTGTATAAATATAAAAATTTTATTACCTATACATGTGTGCGAATTGTAAAATTGTAATTAAATAGGTGGCTCGTGCGACCCTTTCGCATGCTATTAAAATACGATAAATTTTATAGCGAGGTGGGTGGTTTATAGTAGGTTGAAAGAAGAACCGGTTCATTTGTAGCCATTGTTTATCTGTCAAATAACAATGGTGCGTAAGGATAATACAAAACCAATTACAAGACGACTTTGTCCACACTGTTGGAGGTGAAGCATAAGACAAAACAGGGAACATGGGATATGTACACGTCAAAGCACCTTTGTAGACAATATTAAAAGATAATTATGACTTAAACACGTAGAAAATGTGATATTTACATTACAAAACCTCTTTGTGCATACTATTTGACCGTGTCGTTTCGACGCATCCAGGAAAAGAACTGTAGGGTCCAAAGTCAATTTTTCACTATAATTTTTTAAAAAACAGTACAATGTGTCATTCTGAATTAACCTTTTGTCAGAAGCGAAGAACTTAATCTTTAAAATGGTACCTTATTTATCGATTTTGGTTAAGTATAAAGGGAGAGAAAGGGATCGTCACAAAAAATCACCTTCTAGAAATAATATATATGGTTTCTCCATGCAAAAAGAATAATGTACGCCTACGCGGATATTGCCAATATAGAAGCTCATCAAGGAAATCACAGAATGATAATGAAAACAAACGATATTTAAATTTAAAAATTCAGTGCGATTGATAATGGTAAAATAAAAAAAAGGCTTGCGCGCGCCCTCTAGGGTAAGAAAAATTGTTTATAATGTTTAAACTTCGATTTTTAAACAAACAATTAGATGTGCAATTCTGAATTAACAATTTGTACGAAGCGGAGATCTTAATGTTTAAAATGGTATCTCATTAATCGATTTTGTTTACGTATGAAGGGTGAAAAAGCGATAAAACAAACAAACACCTTTTAGAAATAATATAAATAGATTATTTCAAATAAATATAACTAAGCACCTTTTGCTTCAGCTATTGGACGATTCTGAATTCTATTTCTTCATTCCGTTATTTTTTCCTATTTGCTACCTCTTTTGACAGCTATATCAGTAATTTTTGTTAACTGTAACCTACTAAGTAAATCTGTGATCTAAAAGCTGCGTTAGTTCCTGAATCGTTTCATTTACTTTTCCTACAATTTTCTCTTCCGTAGTATTTGTGATCCAGTCGAATCGCATTAAATTTTATGTCTAAAGAATCTTCAATTTTGATGAACATTTAAATGCGAGTACGGAATACCGCAATAAGTAAATTTGAAATCGCACTGTAATTGATATCGCCGAATCCATATCTAATTAACATTTCAATTCAATTACTTGATTTTTTTAGAATACACTTTACGTATTATCAAAATAAGACAGAATGATTTCAAAGTTCAAGAAAATATACTGAAACTAAACCATTTAAAACTTTAAGAAAAAAAAGTGAAAAAAAATAACACTTTTCCAAATTGAAACTTGATAATTCCATCTAGAGAAAAAGAACGTTGCATTCTTTAATGGGTTCCATGTTTCGTAAAGAATTCTTTCATTTCCCTTGTAACGAAAGATAAAAAAAAAATACATTTTATGAGCCATTTTCTTTAATTCGTTCGGGCAGCTTCACGGTTAACGTTTATTTTTTATCTAAATATTCCTTTAATTAAAATCAGAATTCAAAAGAATCTACGACTGGGGTATTTTTAGAAGAATTCAGAAATTAAATTTGGAACAATTAATTTACTTTCGAACTGAGAAATAAGAAATTATTGAACAGCTTTTTGTTATCCCAGTGTTCTTTCATTATGTGATAATTTTCAGTTGATATTGATGGAGATATGACCAGAAGGCTCAGGAATTCTGTCCTAGTAATAATTCCAGGTAAAACTTGTGAAAGGAGAGATTCAATACAGTTAAGGGAAAATATCCAATATTAAAAATTCACTAATTGTCATTCATGTCGTAAACAAAGAAAATGATTCAAAATAAATCATGGTAATTTTTTTGTTATACTAGTGTATTTTTTTTCATTCTGTATTAAATTTTCAGTCGATATTGGTGCAGATACGCTTGCCTTAGTAGCAATGGTATGTTAAAACATGTAGAAGCATAGATTTTGCTTAGTTAAGAGAAATATCCTATATTAAAAATTAAATAGCACCAATTCAAGTCGTAGACAAAGAAAATGGCTTAAAATAACAAAATCTTCGAATTTATTTTCGTTATATTATAATCTTCCATTGTGCATTACATTTTCAGGTGATATTGATGGAGATACGCTTAGCATGTTCAGAAATTCTGTCTTAGAAGCAACTTCAGATTAATACTTATGAAAGGATAGATTTTGTTTAGTTAAGAGAAAAATCCTGTATTAAAAATTAACGATCAGCAACTCAGATCATAAACAAAGAAATTGGCTCAATGTAAAAAAATCATCGATCCTCTTTTTGTTATGCTATATTCTTGTATTATGTAAAAAAAATCAGTCAATATTGACGGGGCTATACTTAGCGTGTTCAGAAAATCTGTCTTAGGAACAACTACAGGTTAATACTTATGAAAGGATAGATTTTGTTTAGTTAAGAGAAAAATACTATACTAAAAATTCACAAGCAGAAAACTCAGGTCATAAACAAAAAAAATGGCTCAAAGTAACAAAATCATCAGTCTTAATTTTGTAATGCTATATTCTTTTATTGTGTAATAAATTTCAGCCGATATTGATGGAGCTATACTTAGTGGGTTCAGGAATTCTGTCTTAGAAACAACAGCAGGTTAATACTTATGAAAGGATTAAGAGAAAAATCCTACATTAAAATTTCACAAGCAGCAACTCAGGTCATAAACAAAGAAATTGGCTCACAGTAACAAATTCATCTATCTTCTTTTTGTAATGCTGTATTCTTGTATAACGTAATAAATTTCAGTCGATATTGATGGAGCTATATTCAGCGTGTTCAAAAATTCTGTCTTAGAAACAACTGCAGATTAATACTTATGAAATGGCAATTTTGTTTAGTTGAGAGAAAAATCCTACATTAAAAATTCACAAGCAGAAAACTCAGGTCATAAACAAAAAAATTGGCACAAAGTAACAAAATCATCAGTCTTCATTTTGTAATGCTATATTCTTTTATTGTGTAATAAATTTCAGACGATATTGATGGAGCTATACTTAGTGGGTTCAGGAATTCTGTTTTAGAAACAACAGCAGGTTAATACTTATGAAAGGATTAAGAGAAAAATACTACATTAAAAATTCACAAGCAGCAACTCAGGTCATAAACAAAGAAATTGGCTCACAGTAACAAATTCATCTATCTTCTTTTTGTAATGCTGTATTCTTGTATAACGTAATAAATTTCAGTCGATATTGATGGAGCTATATTCAGCGTGTTCAAAAATTCTGTCTTAGAAACAACTGCAGATTAATACTTATGAAATGGCAGATTTTGTTTAGTTGAGAGAAAAATCCTACATTAAAAATTCACAAGCAGAAAACTCAGGTCATATACAAAAAAATTGGCTCAAAGTAACAAAATCATCAGTCTTCATTTTGTAATGCTATATTCTTTTATTGTGTAATAAATTTCAGTCGATATTGATGGAGCTATACTTAGTGGGTTCAGGAATTCTGTCTTAGAAACAACAGCAGGTTAATACTTATGAAAGGATGAAAGGATAGATTTTGCTTAGTTAAGAGAAAAATCCTACATTAAAAATTCACAAGCAGCAACTCAGGTCATAAACAAAAAAATTGGCTCAAAGTAACAAAATCATCTATCTTCTTTTTGTAATGCTATAATTCTTGTATAACGTAATAAATTTCAGTCGATATTGATGGAGCTATACTTTAGCGCGCTCAGGAATTCTGTCTTAGAAACAACTGCAGATTAATACTTATGAAATGGCAGATTTTGTTTAGTTGAGAGAAAAATCCTACATTAAAAATTCACGAACAGAAACTCGTGTCATAAACAAAGAAATCAGCTCAAAGTAACAAAATCATCGTTCTTCTTTTTGCAATGCTATATTCTTGTATCATGTAATAAATTTCAGTCGATACTGACGTAGCTACACTTGGCGTGTTCAGAAGTTCTGTCTTAGAAACAACTGAAGGTTTATACTTATGAAAAGATAGATTTTGTTTAGTTAAGAGAAAAATCCCATATTAAAAATTAACGAGCAGCAACTCAGATCATAAACAAAGAAAATGGATCAAAGTAACAAAATCATCAATCTTCTTTTTGTTATAGGGTAAGTATGCCGACTATGAGATCCCTTTTGATTTTCATATATAAGTAAGAAAGTATGTGAGGGATTATAGTACCAACTTGATATCCTTTTAATGCATATATTTTACTACATATACCAATGACAGAAAATGAAAATAACCTTACAGTTTCCTTGTATGAAACTATAAACACAAGTGTTCCATTTTTGGCGGCCTGAAAAAAAGTAGTCCTTATATGAAACCCCATTCTACAACTCTAAAAATGAATTAAAATTCCTGAAAAGCTCGAAAAAAAAAACTGTACACAATAAATAGATAGGGATTACCTATATGCACTAATAGGTGAAAAAGAAAAGTGACATTTTAAAGAAGTTAGTCGGTTTACACTACAGGTTTTGTTTACTTTTTGATTTTAGATTCAAACTTTTCACATTGTTTGCAAATACACTCATGGACCAAAAAAATTAGACACCAAGGAGTCGTCAAAATGAAACGAAATTTTACATACTTAATGACTACTTTGATATAAGTAAATGATAAGAAAATCAAAGAAAAAGGATAATTTATTTCAGAGAAAAAGGCAAAAGAACGGAGGAGTTAATACTCCGTTGGACCCCCTCTAGCGCGAATGCACGATGCGATACGATCAGACATTGAGTCATACAAGTTCTGTATGATGTCTTGAGACATTTCGTTCCATATTTGCTGTAACCTTGCCTCTAGTTCGTTCAAACTCGTGGGATGCCCAACTCGTCGTCCCAAATGATCCCAGATATGCTCGATTGGAGACAAATCTGGGGATCGGGCAGGCCAAGGAAGGGTAGTAACAGTGGGGAGACAGTCTTGTGACACCCTTGCCGTATGAGGCCGAGCATTGTCTTGTTGAAAAATGGCTCCTGGGAGCCGTTGCACGACTGGCAACACATGTGGTTGCAGGATTTCATGAACATACCGCTGGGCTGTCATGGTGCCACGGAACAATACTAGGGGTGACCGTGTATTGTAGGCAATGGCATCCCATACCATCACACCAGCTGTGGGAGCGATGTGTCGCTGTACAGCAAAGGCAGGATTGAAGCGTTCACCACGGGCTCTCCACACACGAACACGATTGTCATCACTGCCGAGATTGAATATGGATTCGTCGCTACTACCTGGTTCCATTCCGCTGCAGTCCAGTTTCCTCGTGCGCGGCAAAACTCCAAACGGAGGCGTCGATGGGTGGGCGTCAAGGGCAGCACACGTAATGGGCGCCGCGATACCAACTGTCCTTCAGCCAGGCGCCTTCGTATGGTTCGAGAAGACACAGAGGCCCCTAGTGAAGGTGCTACCTGTGCCTGGATGGCGGCCGATGAAGCAGTTGGCTGTATGCGTGCATTTCTTACGATGTGGCGGTCTTCTCGACGACTGGTCTGTCGAGGGCGTCCTGAGCCTGGTCTTCGTGTACATGACATCTCTCGGGTCCACTAGTCCCAACACCTCCTCACAACACAATCAGAGCGGCCTAATTGACGAGCTACTCGCCTAGCTGACCACCCAGCTTCCATCATCCCGACGATTCTCCCCCTCTCAAACTGCGACAACTGCTTATATTGTCTTCGAACACGGCGTAATGGCATGTCTATCTCAGCTCTTCCTTTGTAAATGATTCAGCACACTCAAACAAGCTTTGGTTACCTGTTTTATACTCCACAGAGTACGATGTTCAACGCCCTCTACCGGCTATATGTAATGCGCAATCACGCTGCATTTCCAATCATTTGCATATCTCCCCGACATGTACCTTCATTGCAAGTTTCGTTACGATCCCGCAATTATTTCTTGGTACGCTAATTTTTTTGTCCATGAGTGTAAATAGGTCGTCAGCTCCACAATCTTCATGGGCTAACCTGAAACACATTTTACATTGACGCCACTGCTCTCCCCGTTTGTCTTCTAGAAATAAACAACCACAAAAAAGGCATTCAGAGTCGTTTTCATCAATACTATCACCACTGCTGTCATGGAGAGAAAAATTTTCATCATCTTTAATTGAGCTGAGATCATCATAGGTATAATTAAGCTTATTCGTTCTCTGTTTTTTAACTAGTGTTGTATTTTCATACATCCTTAATTTTTCCCTTCCTCTAGGGACCCCTTTGCCTTTTCCTTTTGCCAATATTGTTTTCTTATCCTTTTCTTTTTTATCTTGATCTCCTTTTTCTTGTTTATCCTTTGACTTCTTATCTTTTAGGTTTATTCGTTGTTTTCTAGGAAGCAACGATTTTTTTAATATCCTGCAGTTCTTTTATTAATGCTATCATTCAATTTATTTTTATAGGGCGATGTTGTGGTAATATCGGCTTTACTGGCCCTACTTGGTTTCGAGCTGTTTTTCTCAGGTAAAGTAGGCAAGGGATTTATTTCTTCAGGAGTCACTAAGAAGTGGTTTGAACTTGTTATTTGATCAATACCTTCCACATTGTCACTACTGCTACATGGTTGTGGATTTCGCATGGGCGTCATTTCATCTTCAGCTTCGGAGGAAACAAGGCTGTGAGAGTGAAAACTAAAATGCCTAATATGAGACCCTATCTCATATTAGGCATGCTTTAGGGCCTCATATTGGGCACGACCATGTTGCTGAAGACTCCAACGAAATTTTTCGGTTAGGATTGACGTTAGCTTAAAAACAAACAGGCGTGTTTACACTCCACATTTATAGCTACTTATCCAATACTAACGGTTTTAGTAAGAGTCTTACCTTCAAGGTGAAAACAGCCAATGAAAATGGTGATGCAAAAAAGTCGACGAGCACACATTCAGGAAAAAAAATACTGCACCTTTGTAATACTGCACCTTTGTAAACACTCAACTGACCGATTACGAATGATTCAATAGACTACTGTTTTACTTTCCAGTCGCCAGGCGGCAGTACTTGATACGTCATGTAAGCTGGGGTCTCATATTATGCAAGGTCTCATATTCGGCATACTTACCCTACTATATTCTTTTATTAGGTAACAAATTTCAGTCGATATTGATGAAGATACGCTTAGCGTGTTCAGGAATTCTGTGTTAGAAACAACAGCAAGTGAATACTTATGAAAGGATATATTTTGTTTAGTTAAGAGAAAAATCCTGTATTAAAAATTAATTAGCAGAAATTCAAGTCACGAAAAAAGAAAATGGCTCAAAATTACGAAATCATCGAACTTCTTTTACACTATTTTGTTATACCAGTTTTTTTTCTTTCGTCATGCAATAAATTTCAGTCGATATTCATGAAGATACGCTTAGAGGGTTCAAGGACTCTGCTTTAGTAGCAATGGCAGGTTAAAAGTTGTGAAATGAGAAAATTGATAGTAGAGATAATTTTTTAAATGGATTTTGTTTTCCTTTCATGCCATTCAAGTCATAAATAGGCTCAGAATAACAAAATCAGGGAACACCTTTTTGTTTTACTATTGTTTTTTTCGTTACGTAATAAATTTCAGTCTATAATGACGGATATACATTTACCAAGTTCAGGAATTCTGTCCTAGCAGTAATTCTAAGTTAATACTTGTAAAAGGATATATTTAGTATAGTTAAATGAAAATCCAATGCTAAAATTTAACTAGTAGCAATGTGTGTGTGTGTGGCTTATTCCACCCTCTCTAGCCGTAGGCTAGACCAGGTCCATGAGGCCAAAAGTTACTATGAAATCGCTAACAAGCAAAGGGTCTCTATAAATATCCTCCTTGGCAAGCCCCAGGCAGTTTAGAATATGGCCAGGAGAGGCTTCAGCAGTATTGCACTTAGAGCAAAAAGGGAAAGAATTTTGCTCCTGATTGTAAACAAGACTCTTTAGGTGTCCACTAGCAAATCTGCTAATGGTGGTCTGCATCCTTCTGTTGCCCTTGACATTAAGGGCACAGCCAGGAGATTTTCGGTCGTACCAGTGGTGTGTCGGAGGGGTCTTCCATAAGTGCTGATTAATAAGTTTTCTTCTTGAGTAAATTTCAAGGTAAGTTAAAGTATCTCGCGAAGAAATAGGAAGTGAGGCTCCATCATTAGCAAGAGTATCAGCAGTCTCGTTTTCAAAAAGTCCTATATGAGATGGAACCCATTGTAAATATACCTCTCGTTGTTTAGAAAGGTCTTTGAGGATCTCCAGAATCGACAGTGAGGTTTTATCCCCGACTCTTGTCCAGCTGCTCAAGTGCTGAATGGCACTGCGGTTGTCAGTTAGGATCCAAATATCACGGTGAGAGGTTTCATTTTTAATAGTTTTCAATCCCTCTTCAATGGCAATAAGTTCAGATCTGAAAACTGAGCAGTAATCTGGATTCCTAATCTTATAATGATTTGAGTTAGTAGGGGTCTTGATATAAATACCACTGCCGCAGGTATTGTGTTCATCTTTACTGCCATCGGTATAAATCTGAGTAGCAGTATGAGGGGTTTGATTTATGATTTCAAGAGAAAGCTGATGCAAGTATTCTGGTAAGTCATATTTTTTGTTTGGGAGGGACGAGAGTTTTGTTTGGAAATGAACTCTAGGCAGTCCCTCCATGGGGTTGACTATTGGCCTCAAGGAGTGCCTTTCAACATTTTGGTCCAATAAGCCCATTAACTCCATCTGTGAAAAAGGACTATTTCTCCTTAGTCTTTGATTGTTTGACCAACTTCTGAGGAATGAAGATGTTCGATTATGATCATAAAAACTGTAAAGTTTGTTGAAATATTTTACAAGCCCTGCGCTTCTTCTTAAACTCAGAGGCTGAAGATCACTCTCATAAAGAACCAGTTCAGCAGGACAACTATTTCGTATGCCAGTGATAATTCGAGCAGCACTCAATTGAACTCTCTCCAATTTTAAAAGGTTATAGGATGACGCACAGAAGTAAACCTGATACCCGTATTCTAATACGGGCCTAATTAGAGATATATAGGTTGTCCTCAGGGTATTGGCATCAGCACCCCAATCTCTCCCAGAGACGTATTTCAGGATGTTAAGTCTCCTCCTGCTCTTTTCCACTAGATTCTCAATATATTTATTGCTCAAGATCTCAGGATCTAAGCTGTAACCTAGGTATCTGGAGTGTTTTTCACAGAGTAGAGAGCCGCCATCCATTGTGATGTTAGGCTGATAGTTGTTCAAATGTCTATTTGTGGTGAAGAAGCTAACTATAAAATTTGAGGTGTTAAAGTTTAATTTATGTGTATTTGCAAACTTCAGCGCGTCAGTGAGGGTAAGGTTAATCATATGTTCAACATGGCAAATATCAGAGTTGGAGTTCCAGAGAACAATGTAATCCGCAAAAAGGCCGACCTCGCACCTTTCAGTTATAACTTTTTCAATGCCAACCAAAAACTTACTAGTAGCAATTCAAGTCATAAACAAAGAAAATGGCTCCTAAATAACAAAATCATGGAGCGTTATTTTGTTATACTAGAGCCTATTTCATAATGTAATAAAATTCAGGTTAATACTTGTGAAAGGAAATATTTTGTATAGTTAAGATAAAAATCCTACATTAAATGTCAACTAGTTGATATTTTAGCGTTGGTGTTGCGCATTATTTGACGTGGTTTCTAGTATCTCGCAGACGTTAGAAAATTTCCGCATTCCGACTTCCAACAACCGATTAAGATTTAAGATAGTTTGAAACAAGAGAAATGCGTAGCTAGATTTCATTATGTTAACATAAAGTTCATAGTAACGTAAAGATGATTGTATGACATAAACTGTTTGAATTAGATCTAAATTTGTATGTAATTACGTTCAGGTGTTTAAATTCCGCGTGCAGTTCTGCCATGTGCTAATTGCCTAGATTTTTTGTAAGCAAAATGTAGATGACACTTGCTTTTTTCTATTTTTTGATTAGTAATCTATTTTTTACTTAATAATCTATATATATAAAACAGTTCCGTAACTGACTGACTGACTGACTGACTGATTGACTGACTGACTGACTGATATATAACGAACAGACCAAACCGCTAGACCTAAACGACTGAAATTTTGCATGGCGATTCTTCTTATAGTGTAGGGGTGCACTAAGAGAGATTTTTGGAAAATTCTTCTTAGATTTTTTAAATTAAATTTTTAAGCTGTTTTTGTAAAATTATTTAAAGTTTGCTTTTAAAATAATAGTCCGAGGGTTATAAAATTTATATCACGAGAAAGATCATACAAATTCCTTAAAAAATGAAATCTTTTACGAATCTTTACTTCCATTTTCTGATTTTTGGTGAATTTTTAAAGATTAAAATTTAGACTTTAATTTATTAAATGCTGATCACGTGGTTTCTTTTCTTTTTGTGATACCTATTTTAAACTAATTTTTCGTCACGTGCATAACAACGAAATGAATTGACAAAAAATATATATAGTTTTTTCTTTCTATTGCGCAGACGATTGAACGTTATCCAAATAAAATATTAAAATACAGTAAAATAAATTTTCCCAAACTGTGCTATATTAATTGTACTATATTCTTTAGTATGTTCTATTAGATTTAATTTGAATATTTTCTTCTACATTATTTTGTCTATAACAATGTCCGTTACGATTTTTTCATAAATATATATATATTGACATTAACTGCATCCATTGACCGCTGTATTTAATTTGAATATACTCCGTAGCGAAGCACGAGTATTCAGCTAGTCCTTCATAAGAGAGTGACTTTCATACAATTTGACATACCTTAACGCTTGCTGGTGTATAAAAGCCCCAAAACATGGTTCAGCCCTTTTTCAATTCAGTTTGAAAACAAATGCTATATATTTAAAAATCTGAAATGTATAGAGATAACTCGAGGTTTTCAGTATTCACTTAGCTTACTGCACTTTCCTGTATTCTGTTTTCCTAGACATATTTTGCAGCCTTAAACGGACTTTCAGCTAGCGATGATGTATACCGGGCCAAGGTAAAATTTGCTAAATTTCTAGCTATCGAATGGCAACAGTGTTTGAATTTGGTTATATTTATTTTAACCCATGGTTCAACCGCTAATGTATCTTCCTACACAACCGATTCCCGCAAAATCAAGAAAAAAACGAATAAAAAATTAAGTTGCTGTCTGCAAAGCATTGTATTGCTTAGTTCTCGTGTTTTGTTAAATTCTTTTAAAGTTATCTTGTCCAATTTTGAAATCTCTCATTCCTCGTACCGAGTTATGTTGTAGACTCTAAAATAAAAGGTGAAATTCCGAACATATTTTACTTTCTACTGTAATTCCTAAATTACTTTTTAGGATACATACCGTTAGTCTTTGAATAAATGCGAATTATTATGCAATTTAATTCTGTGCATTAGCTGTTGGTAGTTCCTACGAATTCCATCACTATTTTGCTCTCTCTCTCTGAAGTTTGTTATCATATTCATTTTAGCTCGTTAATACCTTCTTCGGCTAGTAAAATACTACAGCGCCATCTACCGTTAGCGGATTAAAATATTGACTTTGCATATTTGAGCTTTCACTTGGATAGAAAGTAAAATTTACACCCGTGTGTTTGAAGCTATTTATTTATTATATTTATGTAATTTGCAAAAATGGTTATTTATTCTATTTATGTAATTTGGAAAAATGGATCGGTAATGTTAGAAAATGAATATGTAGGACAGTGGTACACAAACTACTTTTTGGCCATCCACCACCATCTGTAAATAAAAAAAAATTCTCCGCCCCAATGAAAATTTTTTTTGGTAGTAGCAATTTTATTTTTAAGCACACAAGAAACCTTCAACCCTTTTATTTAAATTTTCGATATTTTACTCTATATACCATATGATTATAATTAATATCCTTATATATATATATATATATATATATATATATATATATATATATATATATATATATATACTAGCTGAAAACCCGCGCTTCGCTACGGAGTACATTCTAATTAAATACAACGGTCAATGTATACAATTAATGCCAAAAAAAAAATATATATATATATATATATTTATAATAAATGCGACGATCAATGTATACAATTTATGTAATATATATATATATATATATATATATATATATATATATATATATAAAATCGTAAGGGATATTTATTTTTTTCATAATATCCAGTCGTCTGCCGCATTAGAAAGAAGAAAAAAGTATTTTTTTGTCTATTTAGTTGTTATGCAGGTGACGATAAATTTATTTAAAGTACCAGAAAAAGAAATCACGTGATCAGCTTTTAATAAATTAAATTCTAAAAATTAATCTAAAAATTCACCAAAAATCAGAAAATCGAGGTAAAGGTTCGAAAAAGATTTCATTTTAAAGGAATTTTTAGGATCTTTCTCGTGATATAAATTTTATAACCCACAAATTATTATTTTAAAAGCAAACTTAAACTGTTAAGTAAAAAGTTTTTACTTAACTTAGCTGTTAAGTAAAAGTTACTAAAACAGCTTAAAAATTTAATTTTAAAAAATCTAAGAAGAATTTTTCAAAAATCTTTCTTAGTGCACCCCTACACTATAAGCAGAATCGCCATAATTTCAGCACTCTAGCTCCAACGGTTTGGTCTGTGCGTTGTATGTCAGTCAGTTACGGAACTGTTTTATATATATAGATATATAACAGTTCCGTAACTGACTGACCGACAGACTGACAACGCGCAGACCAAGCCGCTGAACCTAAAGGGCTGAAATTTTGCATGGCGATTCTTCTTATACTGTCTATGGGTATATATCTGTCTATGGGTATCTATGGGTGTCTATGGGTATATATCTGTCTATGGGTATATATCTGTCTATATCTATCTATGGGTGTGCTAAGGAAGAATTTTGAAAAATTCTTCTCAGATTTTTTAAAATTAAATTTTTAATCTGTTGTAGTATCTTTTTTAAAGTTTGCATTTAAAATAATAATTTGAGGGTTATAAAATTTATATCACGAGAAAGATCATAAAAATTCTTTCAAAATGAAATCTTTTTCGAATATTTACCTCCCTTTTCTGATTTTTGGTGAATTTTCAAAGATTAAATTTTAGAATTTGATTTATTAAATTCTGATCACGTAATTTCATTTTTTTGTACTTTAAATTAATTTATCGTCACACCCTTAACAACGAAATAGACAAAATCTTTTCTTGCTAATGCGGCAGACGATTGGCCATTATCAAAAAAAAATATTAAAATACAGTAAAAGATATGTTCCTCAAACTGTACTATATTAACTGTACTATATTCTTTAGTATGTTCTATTAGATTTAATTTGAAAATTTTCTTCTACATTATTTTGTCTATAAAAATATCCCTTACGATTTTTTTATAAATTTATGTTTTTTTTTGTTTTTTTACATCAATTGCATACATTGATCGTTGTATTTATTATAAATATACTATATATATATTTATTTTATATATACTTATATAAAATAAATGTATATATATATATATATATATATATATATATATATATATATATATATATATATATATATATATGTATATATATATGTATATATATATATATATATATGTGTGTGTGTGTGTGTGTGTGTGTGTGTGTGAGGCTAAAATATGGGGGGGGGGCGATCGCGAGACCTTAAAATGGGATTTTGTTTATAAAGTGTATGATTTATCAATTAAAGTCTGGGAGTTTTCAAATAATCGGAGTAATGCATTGCAGTGAAAATAGCGTTTATGGTTCGACTTGATTCAATTTCGAAGATCCACATGGGAGAATTTAAAGTAGACGTATAGCCTTGAGTTTGGCGCTAAGAAAGAAAGTGTTTAGTCAGCAATAGAACATTCGAAATGACATCACGCATAAGTAATGAGCGTCATAGCGTGTCAGTTGAGGCATGCGTAGTCAATTAAAAGCTTAAGAACAAAGAGGGTTAATTTTAGAGTCATGGAAAGTTAGGCAATGGTAAAGACGTGCCGCTCGGCGGTACGTGTTTTTAGGAAGGGATGGGAATCAATCTTTTAGTTATGGAGCTGAGTAAGTAATTAGAAGTTAATAAATATGTTCGGAAAATCAATTGGACTGTTTTCTGGCTATTGTGTCAACACCTTATCTGCATCGATGGAGTTTTAAGTGTTATGAGTGTTCTCGCCACCGGTCCACCGACTGCCAGGTGCATTATGATTCACGGGATGGTCGGATGGATGTGTAATAAGATTGGGCGTGAAGAAAGCGAATCCGACACACATATATATATATATATATATATATATATAAGAATAAGATGAAAGAGAAAACCAGTAATAGGTCTAAAGCTACTTGCAAGCAGGAACAAACAACATGAAAAGAAAAGTATGAATAAGGTTTTTGACAGCATTTCTTCATCAGCGGTGTCAATACTGTCTAAAAATCAATGGATTGTTTCCGATGAGTATGATCTATAAAATAAACACACTCAGACACCGTACAATCCATTATTAACAGAAGAATTGATTAATAAATGAATTAAGTTTGAATAAAAGTACTTAACCAAAGAACACCAAGCCTGGCGCTAGTCAGAGTGGAAGTTAAGAACTTGTAACCGCAAGATGACTGACGTCACAAAACTTGCAACCATTGAGGTAGTGGATTCTCAGTTACAGACTTACTTAGGTTACCGTATTTTAGGACTATTATTCCCTTTATTATTTAGTTTTTTATTATTATTACTACTAAGAGTTAATTTTATTATTATTTTTATTTTTACTTATGATTTTTATTTTTATTTTTAGTAGTTATTTTTTCTATTTTAACCTATTGTTACGTTTAACATATTAATGCAACAGAACAAACTATTCATTAAAACAAAAACAACCAATTATGTTTTTGGATAGACTTACTGGGTAAGTATTCCGAGTTAGCACAGCTTTCAAGTCTATAATATGCTTAATCCTATTGTCTTTAGAACATAGCCTATTTATACGAACTAACTGATTTACAATAATGTTATTTAAAACAGATTTATGTAAACAGGTTAGATAATTTTGAAATTTAACAATATTAAAATTATAGTCAGATCTTTTGTCATATAAGTCAAAAGTAAATTTACTGTGAGTATTTAATTTAATATTAATATCTAAAAAGTTTACATTAATATTATCATGCCTACTTTTAATTAGTTCCAGATTGGGAGGGTAAAAATTTAAGTCTATAGGGTTATTACTTTTATTAATTACTATTATATCATTTATATATCTAAATATATTGTAATTGCTATTTTCTATATTATTAATTTCAAAATAATATAAGTATAAATTAGCTAGCATACTTGAAGCATTACCACCTTGTGGTACACCTTTGGACTGTAAGTATATGCTATTATTATGAACTATGTAATTATGTTTAGTTACTAATTCTAGGAGCCTATTGAAACGAGTTAGTTTAATTTCGTTGCTTAAGTATTGAATATTATTTTGTACTAACATTATGATTATTCTATTTAAATCAATTATATCGATATTATTAAATAGATCTTTAAAATCATAAGTTACTACATATTTACAGTTATCTAATGTTTGTAGTTTACTAATTAGACTATAGCTATTATCAATTATACCACAAACACCAGTTGTTATATTTTTATAGATTAATTTAAGGTACTTTACTAATAATTTACTTGCTTCAGTAGCATAAGTGTTGTGACCACAGGTTACTGCTCTAAAAGCAATAGGTGTTTTATGAAATTTAGGAACTAAAGTAATATAAGGAAACAGATAATTGTTAGATGAAATACCTAGTAGTTTATATTTTGCTATTATTTTCTTTATAATAATACTAGTAGTTTCTTTTAATGGCTGAAAAAGATCACTATTTTCTAGCTGTTTTTTTAAACATATGGCAAAATATTTTTTACAAATTATTGCATAGTTGTTGGCTGCTTTATCTACATAAGTGACTATAAAGTCATCTTGTAATTTTGTAATAGCAACTTTAAAGTGTTTATAGGAATTATTAATGTTATTACTATTATTGGGTAGTTTAGTATGTACTAGTTTTAGTAAATTAATTTTCCATGGGTTGAAGGCTTCTGTAGGTATAGAGTAATTAATTGCAATTTTGTAAATAAATTTATCTAAATCAGCATTTAAGAAACTTATAATATATATAGATTTATGTGTGTGTGTGTAATATATTCATTACATTCTTCCTTAAAATGCAACCTGAAAAGGAAAACTAGCTCATATTTACATGGCTGGAGCTGGACTCAGCCTGAAAGGAATTAAATCAAATTTGGAAACAGTCGGGTCGAACCGTTTTATTAGAGCGATAAGAAGTACGTCCATCCATTTCAGATGCTCGGAGTGAAGATACCACCTTTCAACCTTAAGCGCGAGAGGCGAAAAAATATGTGTTTGTTATTTTGAACGGTCGGCAAAAAATCGGGGCTCGCGATATGAACCCACGCCTTTCTCCAGAGGTATACACGTGTAGGAATTCAACGCTTGCTATTAATGAGAAGTTCTGTTGCTAAGGGCTTTTAAGCGATAAATTGAGATTACTGCGGATTGGAAAGGGAATTTAAATGCTAGAATGGAGGGCCTAATGTTTAATTTATTACATATATATAACCCTAAAATTTTTACCGGCCCTTCTGAGGATATGCGGTAAGTCATGATGACAAGTCATGCAACAGCAATCCATTAAAGGTGAGCTAGAACAAACACTAGGGGTAAACTTTGCCAAAAATAAAACCAAAAAAAAGCCACTTTTTTAACTTATGTTGAAACCGAAAACCTGCAAACTAAGTAGGAAAATATTTTTAGCTCGGCTCCTGTGCCACACTTAGTCAGTACTTTACTTCAAAATTTCAAATTACATACAAGTACTTCATAATACATAAATTAACTTAAAGTTATTGATAACTAAAAAAGGACAAGGTAAGTCAATATAGGTGAACAACACGAATTTTAGTTTAACACATATACAAACATATGCATAATATAAACATGAACTTAATTAAAAATACCCAAATATTTGAATAATATACCCAAATATTTCAATATATGTAAGAATGTTTAGCTCAGTTAACGTCAAAATAACCTTCTGTGTAGAGTTTTAACCTATCCTACATGTTAAAGGTCTGTGGAGGGTTATGACCCAGTTACCCATTTGGGGCAACTGGACCATACCTTCAGGGGAACTGGGTCCAGGTATGGCCCAGTTACCCCAAACTGATCCACTCATGCTTATATTAACTACAATTAACCTTACCTAAGTAACTAAACTAATTAAGTTAGGTTAATAAGTTGCAATAAAGTCAATCAAGACAAAGACCCTTATAGATAGAATGTTGTTGGAGAAATTTATACTTTTAAAGCTTGTGAGAGTTCAAACGTGTTTTCTTTATTTTTTTCTTACAACTCACACAAGATTTGCGTCATATTTACAAAGAGAAAAGACAGGAATAAAAGAGGTTGGAAGATTTGGCTTTACAAGTTAAGTATTTAAGTCAGTCATTTGCGTTCTTTTTCACTTAAGATTACTACTGGTTAAGTAATTACCAAAAAACATTTTTTTGGAAGTGACACATTAATTCACCCATTAACTCATTAACTAACTCAGGGCTTGTTAAACTCAAATTAATATTGCATTTTTCAATAGAAAGTGTGACGAGCAACCTGGCATCATTGATGAGTTCTTGTTTAGCGTTAATATTTCTGATTAGCAAAATACTAGCATTTTTCTTCAATAGCAGTTTATGCGGAGGTAAACCTGAAGGGTCTAGGGAATTGAGGAACTCAGCTGGATACAACTGAGCATTGTTTGATTCTTTCCACTGGACGGAATCACAACTTAGGTAAACTTTAGTATCGCTCATTTCCATGTTGATTAGTGTGTGGAACGTATATTGCATTTGATAGTGCAATCGAGTACCCGAGCAAAACTGATCATCTTGGCCTTGCTGTATCGATACATCCTGGTAAAGAACTCTAGGGCCAAAAGTCAATTTCTAACTTCGATTTTTAAACAAAAATTATAATAGGCAATTTTAAATTAACAATTCGTCAGAAGCGGGGAACCCAATCTTTAAAATATTACCTCGTTTATTGATTTTGGTTAAGGGAGAGAAAAGGATCGTCACAAAAAATCACCTTCTAGAAATAATATATATGGTTTTTCCATGCAAAAAGAATAATGTACACCTACGCGGATGTTGTCAATAAAGAAACTCATTAATGAAATCACAGAGTGATAATAGAAGCAAACGATTGTTAAATTTAGAAGTTTAGTGGGATTAATAATGGTAAAATAAAAAAAAGCTAGCGCGCGCCATCTAGGGGACGAAAAATTGTTTATAATGTTTATACTTCGATTTTTAAATAAACAATAAGATGAGTAATTCTAAATTAACAATTTGTCAGAACCAGAGATCTTAAACTTTAAAATGGTACCTCATTTATCGATATTGATTAAGCATGAAGAGAGAAAAAGGGATTGTCAGAAAAAAAATCACCTTCTAGAAATAATATATATATAGATCATTGGGGTTGAATTTAGATGTAAATAGTTCACTGTTAGACGAATGGTTTTAAAACTGTGTGAAATGGCATATTCCTAAATTTCTCATTCGAAAAATACCATCTGGCCTACAACTCTTTAGTGGTAAAATGGAGAAAAATCTCTAAAATAATTCCACACAAAAGCCTCCACGTCTGGAATTTTCTCGAAAATACTTCTTCAATCTGGAAGGAACATGACAGGCGATTTAATCGAAATTTTGCGTGCGAGGAAATGGTATACAAAGGTAAGTATCAGTGATATAGACAGGCTGATTACTTCTGGGCACGTAAACGATCTTCACTTCAGTTGTTAAACATTCCTTGCAGACAATTACTTCTAATCTTTAGATAATATTTGAAGTATTTGATTATACCTTGCTTTAAGGCTCTGAAAAGAAAACCTTTATTACACAAACAGATGCAGTGCAAGAAAAAATCATACTATAATAGAAGCGGCACGTAATACTAGTAAATTACTTGACCACTTGCGTTTGGCTGGGTCATCTACTATTTGAATCGATAGCAGGAAGAACGTGGTATGTTACTTTTAGCGATTTAATGCTCATTGTGCAGTAAACGCGAAGGGATGAATACATACGTCAAAAAAAGACATTTTATTGAACACCAAACACGAAAATGAAAAAGTGCATAAAGAGATAACCTCAATCTTAGATGTTGGATATATATATATATACACTAAACTCACGGCGCTACAGTCCGATGTGGACCATGGCCGGCGGTACCCATCTCAGCTTTCTTGAGCTTGGGGAAATTAAAGCCTAGATGGAATAACAGATGGCGAGACGTTTATTTTAAGACTTACTGCTTCTGTCTCTTTCTGCATCCTATCCGCTCGTTTCCTTAGCTTTCAGTTCTTTTAAGTCAACTGCGCCTGCGGACATTTGCCTAAGTGCCCGTTGGTCTATAAGAAAAGTTCTTTCCATTTCAGCAATCCCTTTATGCTTTGGGCAAGAACATTTGTTAAAAGAAGCACACTTAAATGAAGAAATGTCGAACAATTTCCTTGAGTCTTTCACGAAGGTTTTAGGCTTCGTTTCTAAAGTTGTTGTTGACAATGTTTTCATGCCAAAATATTTCTTTACCTTTCTGCACGCAGTGTGTCAGCTGCTGCCTTTCTGTATTAAGTTTCGAATTACCTCTGTATTTTATTTAAGAAAAAATGACGAGTTGCATACAAAACAATGGAAATACACATTTATAACTGTATGGTAAAAATCTGCTAAAAATGACGGCCGAAATGGAGACGGAAGATATTTTTTGTTTTTCCCAAAACTTTGCATACGTGACCTACCCACCAGTACCCAACTTTTCCGCACTAGGGCAAAAACGAAATCGAAATCTTTTTTTTTACGCTCCGCCCTAATACAAATATATATATATATATATATATATATATATATATATATATATATATATATATATATATATATATATATATATATATACTCGTATAGTGAAACTTCTATAGCGGGCCCACCCACTAAGCGTCTATATTTTGTTCAGGGCCGATTAAAGGCTCCATAGAGCGAATGTTATGGAAGAAACCTCTCTTCGATGGCCACCCATCAAAAAGGCTATTTTTTCGGAACCATTACTGGCCTCTATACTGTTTCACTGTATACATATTATCACGTATATAGTCACAGTTAAATGGAAAGAAATTTGCATAAAATTTCATTTCATATCCACGAGATAAAATTTAATTTTTCAACAGCTGCATTGCAATACTGGCTGAAGTATTACACCCATACCATAAGGCCAAAGGGTGCAATAAATATTTCACCGTAGAAACCCCTGAATTTATGCTAACCCTACTCGCTCGTTTCGAGGCGCGCAGGGGAGTGCTTGTTTACGAACAGAATTTTTTATTTTGATTTTCCGTAATGAAATGCCGTCTTTTCCACTTCTTATTGGACGTTTAATGAATTGATAACATTTGAATCAATATGGCTGGAAGAAAATGATATGTCACTCTTAATTTTTTCCCTATAGTTATAGCTTTTTTCTTATACTTATATATATGTGTAGCTTCACTGCGAAGCAAAATGAAAAAAGCATGGGAGAAAATGATATCAGCACTCCAATGCTCCAATGGCTGATTGATAAAGTTAATTTTTTTTAAATCTAGCCGTAACAGTACGGGTATGATACTTCAGCCTGTTTTACAAAGTAACATACCACTTTCAAACAGCCGTCAGTTCATTTATTGTCTATGAGGAATTGGCAATACATTGAATATTTATTTCAAATGAAGGTTGCTTGGGGTTAGTTTGAAGTTTTCATTGGATTTTGTTAATTCTTTTAATTAATTTAATTAGGTAACTCAATCCTCGGGACTTAGCTTGTTCAGTAAACATGCAATTAAATCACCATACAAATGACTTTCCGATTAATTATTACCGTGTTTTTATTAACTCGCTTTCTTGTTTGTGTGTGTGTTTGTCTAGTACAAATCTTTCAATCGATTTTTAACTAACTTCCCGACTACCTAGACATTTGAAAACTTTAGAATAGCTCAGAACACGATGACAATGCATTACTTTAATACTTATAGCCATCTTTAAGCAAATTTGAATTCATTTTCGGTTAATTTTTCTTTGTAGAATGGTGCAGCCATCTATCGGCCGGGACAGGAATGAAAAGTTAAACGCAAGTTAACTTCCAATTCTCGAGCAAAAGGATTGATTACGCATTTGATACCTCTTTATTACACATTTGATCATTTTCTTTCAAGTTGATGGGATAATTCATCAAAAAAATTTTAAAAAGTATTTATTAATACCTTAAAAATTGTCAAGTTTATATGATTCAACAGAAAAAATATGGTATATAAAAAGTTCTTTTTATCTTGTAATTATTTTATGTCACATATCTCTGTAACATATATACATTTTAATATAAAACTTCGCTCTGTAGGGATCCAGAAATAGCTTCTGTTCCAACTCGTCGCAAGTTCCCAGCTTGACGTTAATAAACTTTTTTTTTAAAAAAGCCTGAGACGATCATTTATCAGTGCTATGAAGTTCGATCACCCCCCGATGCCAGATGGCAGCACTGTGAGTGTGCCGGATACGATATACTTATTTGGGGAGATTTTTTTTATATCCCTTTGAAATAGCTTTTCGAAAGCGCGAAGTGAAAAACAAAACTGCGAATCCAACTATTCGAAAGTTGCTATTTCCGTAGAAAACGGCGAAAAGAAGTTTCCCCTCCTTTTCCATCATCAGTCTTCTGGAGTTGGTTTTAATTAATCAGGCACGGAAGGGATATTCCTCAGCTGCGTGCTGTGACTGGGTGCTTTTCCAAGAAAAGAAAGGCTAGCTGTTAAAGCGTAAACAATTGATTGACTCGGGCAACACTGCCGATCTAGACAAATTATTTCCTTTTCACTGGTGCAATGAAATAGCTTTGAAATATGCGCCTTTCCAAGAACGATATTCACTCTAATAATTTTTGTTATAATAATTTATTTAATTTTAATATATTTTTATAACTTTAACGTAGGATTACGTTCTTCCATAATGGTCCTCCGGAAAGCAAAATTTCAGACGCTAAAAACCGTCCGTCGTCGAGAGTTATAATTTTGGCAGCGCGCCAAACCCAGTCTGTATCGCTTGGGCAAGCAGTAAACATTTAAACAGAAAAGTACTAAAATGCGTCAAAATGTTGACATACATACATGCCTACATACACACACACACACGCACATATATATATACTAGCTGAATACCCGTGCTTCGCTACGGAGTACATTCAAATTAAATTCAACGGTCAATGTATGCAATTTATGCCAAAAAAACAAAAAAAAAAAATATTTATAAAAAATCGTAACAGATATTTTAATAGACAAAATAATGTAGAAGAAAATATTGAAATTAAATCTAATAGAACATACAAAGCAATATAGTACAGTTAATATAGCACAGTTTGAGGAACATTTCTTTTACTATATTTTAATATTTTTACCCGAAGTTTACCTGAAAACTGAGATTAAAATCAAAAGGGTAAAATTACAGAAAAGGAAACACAGTATAAATAAAAAATAAACAGTACTTAAATCAGAACTATAAATGAAAGACCCTGAAATAAAACTGAGATTAAAATCAAGAGTGCAAAATTACAGAAAATGAAATGAAAAGCATGTTTTGAAATTATAGAAATACAAAAACAAAATAAATGACTGAAAAAGTTTGCCTTAAAACTGACATTAAAATGAAAACGGCAAAATTAAAAAAAAGGAAACACAGTATAGCCAAAAATGACAAAACTGCAAACTTGACCACTAACTGGCGTTTTATGACGGGACTGCTGTTTTCCACACCACGCTAGTCGTACAGCAAAGGCCCCTTATCCTCCTTTCGCAATATTTGCAAGGCGAGGATTCCCCAGTAGGGATATGTTTCCTTAATAATTTAAAAACTATCAATTTTTATAATATCAATCATTTTTAAAATTAAAAAAAATTAGTCCCTCAAAAAAAACATTAACATTATCTCCATTAATTTGAACAGAAAAAAATATTCAGACAGTGGGTAAAAAATTAATTATACAAATAGAAATTAAACATTATTATACACTACAGGCCTAAATACACTAACAAAAGTTGAAAGCTTTTATATATATCTACATTTAAACCATTTATGAGTTGAAAATAATGTAAAAAGCAATCAATTTTTATAATATCTGAATCATTTTTCATGTCAACAAAAAATTAGTCCCTGTAAAAAAACATTAACATTATCTCCATTAATTTGAATTTATAATAAACCACTAAAAGTCGAAAAGGAAAAATGTCAAATTGTCTTTAGGAAAGTAAAGAATTTTGAAAAGTAAAGCTGAAAAGTAAAAATGTCGAATGTTTGTTAAACAAAATCAATTTAAAAACTCAACACAGTATAAATAAGATTGAAATTGCCGAATGCTTGTTAACCAAAATCAATTTAAAAACTCAACACAGTATAAATAAGATTGAAATTGTCGAATGCTTGTTAATCAAAATCAATTTAAAAACACAACACAGTATAAATAAGATTGAAATTGTCGAATGCTTGTTAACAAAAATCAATTAAAAAAGTAAACACAGTATAAATAATATTTAACAAAAAACCATGTGAAATGTTATACACATCTCAGAATTTTAGCAGATTCAGCCTTTCATCATTCTTCTACTACTAAATGTTAAAAAGCAAAAATGTCAAATTGTCTAATGTTTGTTAACAAAAATCAATTTAAAAACTAAACACAGTATAAATAACATAGAATTAATAACAGTATAAATATCATAAAATAAATAAACGGCATTGCTCCTCATATTTGTGTCTTTCAAAAGGCTGATATAAATTAAATTAACGCTTCTTGATCTGTGGCTTGTCCATTCATGTTGTTGGCTTGAATGCTATATTAAAGTCTGTATAGCTTTGATAAAATTCATTTGAGTCTTCTTTCACTTTTCTTTCTTGAAATATCAGTTTAGAGAGCCTCAGGATATACTATATTTTTTGTTCTTCCATTTGGAGCTAGGATGTAGAGATTTTCCGCTTTTCCAACTCTAGAACAACCCACATAAAGTTGACCATGGGAGGAACAGTGTTTGAGAAGATCGAGTCCAACTACTTTTAGCGATTGCCCTTGTGCCTTGTTAATGCTCATGGCGAAACTGAAACGGACAGGGAACTGAAGTCTTTTAAATTGAAATGGTATATCGAAAGGGATGATTGGTATCCTGGGAATAAATACGACTTCGCCTGCAGAGTGTCCTGTCATAATGGTGACTTCAATCACATTCGGCATCAGATTCTTTACAGCAAGTCTTGTTCCATTGCAGAGTGAAGGTGGATGCAGATTTCTCAGCAGAATAATTGGTGCACCAATCTTCAGCTCTAATATGTGAGAGGGTACTCCAGATAGCTCCAACGTATTTAAAAATTATGTGGTGTAGTGTACCGCTTCTTTTGTATCACAGGTGGTGTCAATCGATTTGTAAACTTGAGCTTTACCTGGCAATTCTTGTAAAAGTTGCTTATTGAGGACGATGACATCTTCGTTTCTTGGGGCAAGGATTGCTCTTTCGCACAGCCATGTGTGATCAGTGAAGTGCTGGGCCACATTTGGAAACACCGCCTCTTTCAGCTGTTGTTGAGTTGTCACAATCATTCCAATCGTTCCCATGGCTATACATCCTGTATTATCATAAGTAATGGTTCCATTTCCAAGTTGTAGAAGATTATCTGCAAATTGCTGGGCTGAGGGATCCTCATTGACATGAACTCCCATGTTTGTTGAAAGACCAAGTCTTTCTATGTCATTCCACATGTAAAACGATTTTAAGCAGGCCTGCATTTCATCCGCCCTGGTTCCACGTGGAATAACCGGAAGTGTCTGTCGAAAGTCGCCAGCCAACACCATAGTTATGCCTCCCATTCTGTAATTGTTACCTCTAATGTCCTTCAATGTGACATCGAGTGCTTCGAATGCGGTTTTGTGGGACATGGTGCATTCATCCCAGACAATTAACTTGCAATGCTTCAGAACCCTTGCCTTTCCTGAATTTTTTGAAATATTACACGTAGGAGTCTCTGTGTTTGCCAGATTTAAGGGTAACTTGAAAGCCGAGTGAGCTATCCTCCCTCCTGTCAATAGTGTTGCAGCAATGCCAGAAGAAGAAACAGCTAGGGCCATCTCGTTTCTGTGTCGCACTTTAGCCAAAAGAAGATTGATTAAAAATGTCTTCCCTGTACCGCCCGGAGCATCCAAAAAGAATATGCCACCGCGACCATTGAAAACTGCTGTTGTGATCTCGTCAAATGCTTCCTTTTGATCTGGGACCATTTTCGGCTCATTTTCCTCTATGTATGTTGAGAGTACATTCGTATCATAATTTCGCTCCATACGTTCTTCACTCGGCAGGACTGAATCAAGGTTTCGATTTGGTTGTGGAAGTCCAAAACTTTTTAGGTCGGATCCACCCATCAATATAATCTTGTCCTCAATGTCGATTAGCGCTCTGTTGAAGATGTCGTCACTGTAGTCCAGATCCATATTCTGCTGCTGCATGCGTGCTTGGTGCAGCATGTCTTCGGACAGGTTCTCCTTATGATTCATCCATAACTGTTCGGGAGATGACATGGAGCATGTATGTAGCATTACAGCAACCAGATTCCGTAAAACCTTTGGTGATCGAGATGCAGTCGCTTCTTCGAGTGCATTGTTCCAGTGGTCATCGTTCTCCAAAAGGTCTCTAAGCTGGCAGGCCTTTTTGTAAGTTTCACAGAGCCGTCCCTGAAATGTTTTCAAATCTTCAAATGATTTTGGGCCTGGTACTTCTCGCAGCAGGAGGCGCAGGTGAAAGCACTCTGAATTGTTCGGATGGATGGTGTACACCCGGCCCAGTGCATCGCTTGACCTTATTCCTGTTTGCTCAAGTACAACGTGTCCTTGTTTTCGACGGTTCCATGTCTTGTTTCCATTGTTCCAAGTGTAGTATTTGGGAACTTGGTTGTACAACAGGGTGCGTGCAAACTCATCTTGGGTGCAAAGTCTGAAGAAAGACGTGAATGTCGTTTCCTGAGGTGTTTGGGCACGTTCAGCAGCGTTTCCTGGTGTGAAGTAGACTCTCTGTCCATTATCAAGGTGGACGCTCAGATGAATCACTGTGGGGTGGTGCTCATGAATAGGAAAGTTGAGTATTCGCCATACTGCTTCATTGCTGCTGATATATCTTCCCATTTGATACTGGACAATTTCATTTAAGTCATTCTCGCCACTGTTCACTTGAAAAACAACCATGTCAGATCCTTTGTTAATATACTTACAGACATACTTTATAGACTTAACAGAATTGCAATACTCTACGTTGATATGGACATTGAAAATTTTTGTTAGTAGTGGGCAATACGGGACAATCCAAGTATTGTCTATAGACACTTGCGATCTTTTATAAACGATGTCAGCCTTAAATCCCCCGTCTTGTGGTGATCTGCGCCGATAAAGTGGATATCCATTTCGTCCTGTTTGCGTCTCTTTCAAAAATTGGCGCTGGTATCGTTTAGTGCAAATTCCATCTTTCATGCATGGAGAGGTTGGATTTATGGATCCGCAGGGGCCGTGCACCATCTGCTTAGTTACAATTGAAAAAAGTCCCGGATCTTCTTGTTCATTAGGGATTTCTGCACTGATAAAGTCGTCCACGCGATGAACGTGTACGGAGTCCTTGAGCCAAATCAGAATGTGAGCATGAGGAAGTCCTCGCTTCTGCCCCTCTATCGTGTACATATGACACTGAACTTGTCCAAAAATCTTTGCCTTTGTGATGAGACTCAGAAGCGTTTTTTGTTTCTGATGAAAAACTCTTGCTAACAAATCATGACGATCCTGTGGTTTTTGTCCAACAAATAGTTCTTCCTGTATCTCTGTCCAGTTTGGATTGCAGGTGAAAGTGATGAAGAGGTCTGGTCTGCCGTAGTTTCTCATGTAGGTCTTGGCATCTTGAGTACGCTCGTGCATGTATCTTGGACCCCCTGTAAAGCTGGAAGGCAAGATGATCAACTGGCCTATGTCGGAGATATTTCCATCATTCGTGACCGCATCCCTAAAATGAGCATACTGTTCAACTCTGAGAGACCTCTGATTTATTCGTATGTACAATAGTCTTTCCGATTCAATCTTGGCATACATATCAACGATAAATTGGTGGAACAGGTCTTTTCTTCTCAGTAATGTGTTGAAATTTGAAGAACGTATCATCATCCTGTAAGCATAGAATTGCATAGCTGAAATCTTCTTAGTTTGGGGCATTCCTGTAGTTGGATCTTTTAGTCGCAGTTCAAATGATATCCATCCTCCCCCTGCCAAAAGATGAGTGGATACTGTAGCGCGTCGTAGGACCTGTGCGTCTCGGGATTTTTTTTTAGGGTGCCACTTCTTTCTTCTAAAACTATGTCTCTTGTCCCAAAAGCACGATGCCCTTAGCTTCATTACTCCTACCTGACAGTAAAATAATACATACACTATATTATATAAAAAATACCAGTGGCCAGATTTGTTTTTTAAGGAATACGAAGCTCATTCTTAAACACCACTAATATTGATAGGTGTTTCCATTATTTTGATAACCACCTGAATATATATATGACAGGCGTTGGCTTTGCCTGCTATAAAATATTAATTGCAGTCTTCTCGTTTAACAGTCCATGGCATCGAGGGAAGGCAGACACTCAAAATAAGTACTCAGCATCGTGCAATTTAATTAGAATTTATTTCAGTTCAACTTCACGTAAACCACTTCTCCAAATCTACACGTTTCAGCACTCGCCATTTTCACATTCGTGGACCCGGCTAACGAACGTCCACCATCAACGATTTAATCCCGCGTTCTGCGTAATTCTAGGTCTTCATTTACGCGTCTACTCTTTTGACACATTCGCAAAGCACCACCTGGAAAGTTCTAGAAGCTTTTGTTTTCCCGCCAAACCATGTACATCTATCTAAAAATAAATTCCCTCCATGGAACTTCAATATCGCGAATCGAAGGTCAACAAACGAAACGGGGAAAAACCTTTTTTCTCGACGCGTTTTACCAATGATTTTCATATTAGATTTCGCTATTTTTAAGCCCCCTATAATTTTAACTTAATTATTCTTTCCCTTAATTAATTCTTGACATATATATATATATGTGTGTGTGTGTGTGTGTGTAAATATATATATATATATATATATATATATATACGTACATATATATATATATATATAACACATGCATATATACATACAAAAGAAGTAAGCAACGATAAGTAATCCTGCGTTAATAACCCGTGGTAGTTTCGTTAGAAAAGACTACCAGATTTTTTTTAATATTTTTTTTCGTTACTCTTTTTACGTCTACACTGAAGATACATACTAACAACATACAAAAATAGCTTAATATTTAGAAAAATTAATGCTATATTACTCGTTTTATTGGAAATTTTGGCGAACTAAATAAAGGCGGAAAATCAAATCTGTCAACGTGATGACAGTGGGACCTTCGTGAGATAAAGTTGGTTCGAGATTTTACATAGACACATAAGGTTTTATTCATTAAATTCATTATTTATTTTCTCATCTGTTAATTGTCGCCAAGGCATTGCTATATCATTTTTTCTTTCTCTGTTAAACGTCGCCAGGACATTGCTTTATTATTTATTTATTAGAAATTTTGGTGAACTAAAAAAAGATATAAAGCAAATCAGTCTAAGTGATGACAATAGGACATCCACGATATAAAATTAGTTCTTGATTTAAAAAGACACATAAGGTGTTATTAATTAAATTCGCTATTTATTTTCTCCTATGTTAAGCGTCGCTGAGTCATTGCTTTATTATTTGCTTTATTGAGAATTTTGGCGAACTTAAAAAAGGCGAAAAATCAAATCTGTCAAAGTGATGACGATGGGACATTCGTAATATAAAGTTGGTTTGAGATTTTAAATAGACATATATGGTTTTAGTCATTATATTCATTATTTATTTTCTCATCTGTTAAACGTCGCCAAGCCGTTGCACTATTATTTGTTTTATTAGAAATTTTGGCGAACTTAAAAATGGTGGAAAAGCAAATCAGTCTAAGTGATGACAATAGGACATCCACGATATAAAATTAGTTCTTGATTTAAAAAGACACATAAGGTGTTATTAATTAAATTCGCTATTTATTTTCTCCTATGTTAAGCGTCGCTGAGTCATTGCTTTATTATTTGCTTTATTGAGAATTTTGGCGAACTTAAAAAAGGCGAAAAATCAAATCTGTCAAAGTGATGACGATGGGACATTCGTAATATAAAGTTGGTTTGAGATTTTAAATAGACATATATGGTTTTAGTCATTATATTCATTATTTATTTTCTCATCTGTTAAACGTCGCCAAGCCGTTGCACTATTATTTGTTTTATTAGAAATTTTGGCGAACTTAAAAATGGTGGAAAAGCAAATCAGTCAATGTGATAACAATAGGACATTCGTGATATTAAATAACTCCTTAATTTAAAAAGACACATAAGGTGTTATTAATTAAATTCATTATTTAATTTCTCCTATGTTAAGCGTCGCCAAGGCATTGCTATATTACTTGTTTTATTGGAAATTTTGGCCAACTAAAAATGGTGGAAAAGCAAATCTGTCAAAATCTATGTCCACACTTTTGCGCTTTTGCGTTCGCTTTCGCTTTCGACATGTCGCACGAGAGAGAAATGTGAGGTATGCTCAGACCGATGCGTCACCACCTGCAAATTCCAGGTCAGGGCATGCGCCGCGATAGAACATGCGATATCGCAAGCGTATCCAACCCAAGTGGATTTTCTAGCGGAATGCCATGCGCTTTTCTATTCTGCAAGGCAGTTTTCAAGCCAGTGTTCAGAATGTCGCAGTCTTTGGAAGAAATTTTAAATTTTATTAATGATTACAGAAATTTATCGGCATTGTGGGATGTCAACCACTCCGCATACACAAATAAAATTATTGATGCATTTAATACATTTAAAATAATTATTTAATAATAATTAATGTGTATTGTTTTAAAATAAAAACTAAATGTATTTTAAACAAAGCAAATTGAAAAAAAATTTTAAAAACATGTACTATATCATTGAAATTTTCTTTTTGAAATACAGGGAGAAGATTTCAAAATATGCATCAGCTAATTTGTTATTATAAAAATACTGAATAAAAAATTCCCCATAGCTTATCATAGGAATTAAAGACCCTCTATGAAAAAAGAAAATAGATGTTTTGGTATTATAAAAGCAGGTTACAACCTGAATTCGCGTTTTGCGTGACGTAATTTTTCCCCCCATGTCATGCATTGCTTGCATCCAAATGCGTATGATCTTGCATGTATCATTTTCATTTGAAGCTAAATATCATCGACACATTTTAAATGTAGGCATTTTTTAGTCCATCATGGTTTTCTTGTCGTGTTCTTCATTTAACCCCATGTTAAAGAAAAATGAACGATTTTCATTAATAACAAAATATACTTATTAACTTCTTACGTATGTAGAAATTTTTTTTATATACAGTGGAATCTCGATCTATCGTTTTTCAAGGGACCGATTGAAATGAACGATAAATGCGGGAAAACGATAGATGCGGAAACATAACAAAGCAATATGATCGTTGGAATTGGATAAAATGAACGACACATACGGAAAAACAATGGATCCGAAAACGATCGATCGAGATTCCACTGTATATGAAAATTCAAAAGCAATTCTTCATGGCCCGCTTTGCTCAGAAAATAAGTAAATGTCTCGGTTTAATTCTTTACTTTATATTAAAGAGATTACTTACTCTTACTTACTCTCTCTCTCTCTCTCTCTCTATATATATATATATATATATATATACAGTGGAATCTCGATCGATCGTTATCGGATCCATCGTTTTTCTGTATGTGTCGTTCATTTTATCCAGTTCCAACGATCATATTGCTTTGTTATGTTTCCGCATCTATCGTTTTCCCGCATTTATCGTTCATTTCAATCGGTCCCTTGAAAAACGATAGATCGAGATTCCACTGTATATATATATATATATATATATATATATATATATATATATATATATATATATATATAGTATGATTAGCTAACGATTTTTCTTGAATATTCTGTATACTTCAAAAGTAATATAAATGTTCCTTTTATTCAGAAATAAATTAATATACCAGTGTAATTTTACACTATATATTTAAGAGATAAAATTTTAATAACAAGCAATATTCTACCGTTTTCTGTTCTTAGTATTTGTTTGGTTTTATTACTTCATAAACAAAGCTATAAATTGTAGTTCTATTTCTAATAACTTGGCATATAAAAAAACAGGTCTTCTCTATATTCCGTATCACCAATTATTAATTTCTCTATCAAACTACATTGATGTAGAACCTGTGTGTATAAGAAAAACCATCTCTAATCGATTAATGAGGTATTACATAAAGAATATTATGTTTAAATTTATATTTATTTTTTAGTCTTCTCATTCAGATCATTTTCCCCTGCACGTGCGCGCACACACACACACACACACACAGAGATATATATATATGAATGATAAATATGCAAGTAGAGGTATTATACATATTTATATACAGAGCACCGTACCAAAATTGTAGTATATTCTTGTTGCACATTTCTTGTTGCTTTACGTAAATATAGTGATCACCTTATAAACTCAGCGAAATCACAAGAAACGCAGCAGTAACCGTCCGACTCTTCCATCTCGTGAGGCATGAACTGTCGAACAAATGTGGACAACAAATCGAATGCGTCTAGAGGCATGCCGGGAAGCATGGATTAAAAGTAAGTTGAAAGGAAAGACGAACCGCAAGTCGAAAGCGAAATCGAACTCGAAAGCGCAAAAGTGTGGACATAGCTATAGTGATGATAGATTTGCTTCGTGATATAAAGTTGGTACGAGATATTTTAAATAGACACATAAGGTTTTACTCATTAAATTCATTATTTATTTTCTCCTCTGTTGAACGTCGCCAAGGCATTGATTGCTATATCAATTTTCCTTTCTCTGTTGAACGTCTCCAAGACTTTGCTTTATTATTTGTTTTATTGGAAATTTTGGCGAACTTAAAAAAAAGGAGAAAAAGCAAATCTGTCAAAGTTATGACAATAGGATATCCGTGATATAAAATAAATTCTTGACTTTAAAAATCCACATAAGGTGTTATTAATTGAATTCATTATTTATTTTCTCCTCTGTTGAACGTCGCCAAGGCATTGCTATATCAATTTTTCTTTCTCTGTTGAACGTCTCCAAGACTTTGCTTTATTATTTGTTTTATTGGAAATTTTGGCGAATTTAAAAAAAAGGTGAAAAAGCAAATCTGTCAAAGTTATGACAATAGGACATCCGTGATATAAAATAAATTCTTGACTTTAAAAATCCACATAAGGTGTTATTAATTAAATTCATTATTTATTTTCTCCTCTGTTGAACGTCGCCAAGGCATTGCTATATCAATTTTCCTTTCTCTGTTGAACGTCTCCAAGACTTTGCTTTATTATTTGTTTTATTGGAAATTTTGGCGAACTTAAAAAAAAGGTGAAAAAGCAAATCTGTCAAAGTTATGACAATAGGACATCCGTGATATAAAATAAATTCTTGACTTTAAAAATCCACATAAGGTGTTATTAATTAAATTCATTATTTATTTTCTCCTCTGTTGAATGTCGCCAAGGCATTGCTATATCAATTTTCCTTTCTCTGTTGAACGTCTCCAAGACTTTGCTTTATTATTTGTTTTATTGGAAATTTTGGCGAACTTAAAAAAAAGGTGAAAAAGCAAATCTGTCAAAGTTATGACAATAGGACATCCGTGATATAAAATAAATTCTTGACTTTAAAAATCCACATAAGGTGTTATTAATTGAATTCATTATTTATTTTCTCCTCTGTTGAACGTCGCCAAGGCATTGCTATATCAATTTTTCTTTCTCTGTTGAACGTCTCCAAGACTTTGCTTTATTATTTGTTTTATTGGAAATTTTGGCGAATTTAAAAAAAAGGTGAAAAAGCAAATCTGTCAAAGTTATGACAATAGGACATCCGTGATATAAAATAAATTCTTGACTTTAAAAATCCACATAAGGTGTTATTAATTAAATTCATTATTTATTTTCTCCTCTGTTGAACGTCGCCAAGGCATTGCTATATCAATTTTCCTTTCTCTGTTGAACGTCTCCAAGACTTTGCTTTATTATTTGTTTTATTGGAAATTTTGGCGAATTTAAAAAAAAGGTGAAAAAGCAAATCTGTCAAAGTTATGACAATAGGACATCCGTGATATAAAATAAATTCTTGACTTTAAAAATCCACATAAGGTGTTATTAATTAAATTCATTATTTATTTTCTCCTCTGTTGAACGTCGCCAAGGCATTGCTATATCAATTTTCCTTTTTCTGTTGAACGTCTCCAAGACTTTGCTTTATTATTTGTTTTATTGGAAATTTTGGCGAACTTAAAAAAAAGGTGAAAAAGCAAATCTGTCAAAGTTATGACAATAGGACATCCGTGATATAAAATAAATTCTTGACTTTAAAAATCCACATAAGGTGTTATTAATTAAATTCATTATTTATTTTCTCCTCTGTTAAGAGTCGCTTAGTCATTGCTTTATTATTTGCTTTATTGGGAATTTTGGCGAACTTAAAAAAGGCGGAAAAGCAAATTTGTCAAAGTGATGATACTAGTACCACAGTGCTAAAAACTCGGTTCGAGATTTTAAATAGGCATGTAAGGTGTTATTCATCAAATTCCTTATTTACTTCCTTCTCTGTTAGACGTCGCCAAGGCATTGTTCTATCACTCGTTTTACTGTAAATTTTAGCGGACTTTAAAAAAAAAAGGCAGAAACTCAAATCTGTCAAAGTTACAACATCGACACACCGGAGCTGAAAATGGCATCTACATCTAAAACTTTCGGATCACGCGCGGAGGAAAACTTTCCGTGCAATCCTATCACTATCTCTAATAAAGAAAAGAAAAGTTTCATACGCAAGCTGCCTGAGTTAAAAGATCACTTTATCAGTTTTTTCCCCTCTCGCAGCTCTACAACTAGTTAATAACGCTCCGAGATTCGTATAAGGAATCCTGATCGTGTTATTACTTTCATGCGAAATCTCATATAACACGAGAAAAGTGGGAGACTCTGGGAGGGCAAACAGTGCCTCGTTTGGTGAAATATTTTTGTTTCTGTTAGGTACTTTAGTTTGCTCTATACGGTTGAGTTCATTTTTTTTTCATACTGTAACCGTGAAATAGGTCACGAAAAAGTAATGCAGGATAAATAGGGGTCATTAACTGTGACTTTTGATGACAATTCAAAGCAACATTGCTTTAGGGTATTTTTGTTTTTCCTATAACCGTGAAATATTCATAAAAAACAATACAAACGTTAGATTGGTCATTAACTGTGACTGAATTTTGATGACATACATTCATGAACATAGCATCATTGAACAAGAAATATTTTTGTTTTTGTCTTACTGGGGGGTATTTTAGATTGTCCTATAACCGTGAAATATTCATAACAAATGACTATGACTGATTCATAACAAATGACAATGATTAACTATGACTGACTTTCGATGACAATACAAAGCAACATTTATGAACATTAGTATCTTCGAACAAGAATTATTTTTGTTTTTGTCTTACTGTGGGGTATTTTAGATTGTCCTATAATCGTGAAATGTTCATAACAAACAATGCAAACATTAGAGGGGCCATTAACTATGACTGATTTTTTTATGACAATTCAAAGCAACATTTGTGAACATTAGTATCTTTTAAGAAGAAATATTTTTTATTTTGTCTTACTGTGGTGTATTTTAGACTGTCCTATAATCGTGAAATATTCATAACAAACAATGCAAACGTTAGAGGGGTCATTAACTATGACTGATTTTTAATGACAATACAAAACAACATTTATGAACTTTAGTATCTTTAAACAATAAATATTTTTGTTTTTGTAGCGCTGTGGGGAGTTTTAGATTGTCCTATAATCATGAAATATTCATAAGAAACAAGGCAAACGTTAGAGGGGTCATCAACTATGACTGGTTTTTTATGACAATACAAAGCAACATTTATGAACATTAGTATCTTTGAGCAAGAAATATTTTTTTCTTGCCTTACTGTGGGGTATTTTAGTTTGTCCTATAACCATGAAATATTCATAAAAAAACAATGCAAATGTTAGAGTGGTCATTGACTGTGACTGAATTTTGATGACATACATTTATGAACATAGTATCTTTGAACAAGTAATTTTTTTGTTTTTGTCTTACTGTGGGGTATTTTAGTTTGTCCTATAACCGTGAAATATTCATAAAAAATAATGCAAATGTTAGAGTAGTCATTAATTGTGACTGATTTTTGATGACCTACATTTATGAACATACTATCTTTGAACAAGAAATATTTTTTTTGTATTACTGTGAGATATTTTAGTTTGTCCTGTAACCATGAAATTTTCTAAAAAAACAATGTAAACGTTAGTGTGGTCATTAACTATGACTGATTTTTGATGACATACATTTATGAACATCAGTATCTTTGAACAAGAAATCTTTTAGATTTGGTCTTAATGTGGGGTATTTTAGTTTGTTCTATATAATGTAGTTTCTTCTGTATAATTGAGTTTATATTATTTCCATACTGTAACCGAGAAATTCACAAAAAAACCTCAAAACACAGTGCAAACGTAAGAATGGTCTTTAACCACTACTGTGACTTTTGATGACAGTACAAAGCAACATCTATGAACATTAGTATCTTGGAACAAGAAACGTGCTTGCTTTTCTCGCACTGTGTGATACTTTAGTTTGTTCTCGGAACAATATTATTATTTGGAACAAGGAAAGGGTGCATAGTAGGACCAGATCGAATGAAATGATTCCAAGGACAAGAAACTCAGTTCTTTAGCGATACTTGCACTCGAAAGCCAGACTTAGGCCGTCTGCACACGGGGCAACTCAAAAGAAACTGATATCTGACTCGAATCACAAACCAGTCCGTGTTGAGTCGCAACCTATGTAATTGAATGGAACCACGCACACGGCGCAACTGGTTACAAACCCGGTCGACGGGTTTGTAACCTGTTGCGCCGTGTTACAAATTGGGCACGGCCTTACAGATTGGGCACGGTTTCAAAAAAGCATCGCAATATGAATATTTCTGTCATTTTGACGGGGTTTTTACTGGTCAGCATGAACAGTGCACCGTTTCTGAGAACGTACAGGAAGAGATATGCGTAATATCTAACACAACACATATTTAGTCCTTTATAATCACACGGCACGGTATATATAAGCTACGATTTAATAAAATAATCTTAACGACATCCAAAGCGTTCTTGCCCACATTTTACGCTCGAGTAACTGTTTAATCGAACCTTATCTCATGAAGCCTCCATTTTCCATAAAGTGGAGGGTAAATTTTCCATTGTGTCCCGGGGTCGGAAAGAGATAAGTTTGCTCCTAGATCTCCCCGTTTAAGCTCGGGTGAACTCGACTCTTAAAACATTTCCTCCACCGCGGGAATTAAAAGGGGGTAGGGAAGACTTGTACCGTTAACACCAGAATGCACGAAAATCGCGCTCTCCTAGAACCCCGTGACCTCAACACATTTCTTCCACCTCGCATGCTCTGGGTGCTTTCATTATTTTGTGCGGAAGAACGTTCTGTAGTGTATTATAATATTAGGCTGAAAATAATCGAAATGGAGAAACGAAGTATTTCGCCTTTCACCATTGGGGAATAAAATGTGTCGGAATACTCACACACGTGTTAACCTTTTCCTTACGGGGTGGGATAGCATGTATCCCAAGAATGAATATATATATATATATATATATATATATATATATATATATATATATATATATATATATATATATATATACACACATATACATATATATACATATATATATATATATATGTATATGTATATATATATATATATGTATATATATATATATATATATATATATATATATATATATATATATATATATATATATATATATATATATATATACACACATATACATATATATACATATATATATATATATGTATATGTATATATATATATATGTATATATATGTATATGTGTGTATATATATATATATATATATATATATATACATATATATATATATATATATATATATATATATATATATATACATATATATATATATATATATATATATATATTCATTCTTGGGATACATACTACCCCTTCCCCGTAAGGAAAAGGTTAATGATCTCACCCATTTTACCCTTCTCACTACTTTAATCTGCAAACACTATTTAAAAGTGTATTTACACGTTTTTATTGACTCGCTTTCTTGTTTGTGTGTTTGTCTAGTACAAATCTTGCAGTCGATTTTTAACTAACTTCCCGACTATCTAGACATTTGAAACTTTTAGAATAGCTCAGAACACGATGACGATGCGTTCTTTTGATACTTTTAGCCATCTTAAAGTAGAAATTCATTCGGTTTCAGTTAATTTTGTTCTGTAGACTGGTGCAGCCATCCATCGGCCTGGGCGGCAACGAAAAGTTGAACGCTAGTTAACTTCCAATTAACTTCATTTTCTTTCACGTTGATGGGATAATTCATCAAAAAAAATTTTTTAAGTATTTATTAATACATAGAATTGTCAGGTTTATATGATTCAACAGAAAATTTAAAAACATGGTATACAAAAAGTTCTTTTTATCTTGTAATTATTTAATTTATATACTCTAATTAACAGCGTGTGCTTATAATTGGGGGAATGTAAACTGTTTATAAGAGTTATACATACTGTATACTGTAGTGTATACATACTGCTCTCTACGTAAATACTGTATAGCAATGTGCACATACTTACGATATATAAGAGAAATCTGTACACTATACAGGGTGTTCGTAGACTATGCCCACAAAATAAGAGGAGGGCTAGTACTAATTAAAACGAACAATATTTACAGTGCAACCTAGGGGCATATTCCCCTCAGTGTATCAGAGAAAATAATTACAAGATAAAAAGAACTTTTTATAAACCATGTTCTTAAATTTTCTGTTGAATCATATAAACTTGAGAATTCTATGTATTAATAAATACTTTTTAAAAATTTTTTTGATGAATTATCCCATCAACTTGAAAGAAAATGAAGTTAATTGGAAGATAACTTGCTTTTAACTTTTCGTTCCCGTCCCGGCCGATAGATGGCTGAACCAGTCTACAAAAGAAAATTAACTGAAAATGAATTCAATGCTGCTTAAAGATGGCTAAAAGTATTAAAATAATGCATTGTCATCGTGTTCTGAGCTATTCTAAAATTTTCAAATGTCTAACTAGTCGGGAAGTTAGTTAAAAATCGATTGCAAGAATTGTACTGGACAAACACACACACAAAAAAAACAAGAAAGCGAGTTAATAAAAACATGGTAAAAAATGCGAAATAACCGAATCATAAGGCGAACAATCCCATTCAGATCAGAGAGAGCGACACAAAGTAGATGCTCAGATTGGTGTCGAAGGTTGTCGTTGCACTGTTGACACCCACGAATGAAAGACTGGCGTGCCCCTCGTACGCTCCTGGTGTCGTGTAAATCTTATACGCTGCAACAATGGTTCTGTAGACGAGATCTTCCACGTAGTCCACCAGATCGTCGTGTAAATCTTATCCGCTTCAACAATGGTTCTGGAGACGACATCTTCCACGTAGTCCATCAGATGTCGTGTAAATCTTATCCGCTGCAACAATGGTTCTGGAGACGAGATCTTCTACGTAGTCCACCAGATGTCGTGTAAATCTTATCCGCTGAAACAATGGTTCTGGAGACGAGATCTTCCACGTAGTCCACCAGATGTCGTGTAAATCTTATCCGCTTCAACAATAATTCTGGAGACGAGATTTTCCACGTAGTCCACCAGATGTCGTGTAAATCTTATCCGCTTCAACAATGGTTTTGGAAACGATATCTTCCAAGTAGTCCACCAGATGTTGTGTAAATCTTATCCGCTTCAACAATGGCTCTGGAAACGAGATCTTCCAAGTAGTCCATCAGATGTCGTGTAAATCTTATCCGCTTCAATAATGGTTTTGGAGACGAGATCTTTCAGGTAGTCCACCAGATGTCGTGTATATCTTATCCACTGTTACAGTGGTTCTGGAGAAATGAAATAAACTGAATTAGGTTGTTAAATTTTAATTTATTTTTTCTTTATTTGTAGTGATTAAGTTTGTCAATTGAATATTAATTTAGAAAATTATTTTTACTTTGTAAAAGTCTTGATTTATTTAAACTTTTAAATCAAACTAAATAGTTAAGTTGCCCATTAGCAGTACATTATTTCCAAATATCAGGCATCATAATAGACTGTCCATGTCAGATTGCAAAATCGGCGGTAAGCATGCTTTTTTTTCAAGAAGAACGACGTTTTTTAATAATAAACTTAAATATTTTTAAAAATCATCACCGGATATTTACAAGTAAGTTTTTTTTATTAATAAATTTCTCTATACTCTTATTTTATTGAAAAAGTTTAATAAATAAGCTGTGTTGCTTGTTCCAAGATGAGTAGCGCGAAGGGGCGGGGTTTAAGAACTAACCAGTCCTACTCGCCGTGCGGAGAGCTGGAATAAACAACAATGTCGCCAAGGTTGACGTGAAAAAAATTGGCTTGGCGAGCAACCGGGGCAATTGGGAAGCTGTTTCAATAATAATAATAATAATAATAATAATAATAATAATAATAATAATAATAATAATAACCAATATTATAATTACACCACAAATAATCTTTCTTCTACAGAGGCTGTTCGCACATTTTTTAGACGATTTTGGTAAGCGGTATTAAAAAATCGTTTGCTGCAAAAGAAATAATTGCAATTGTACTATGTTTTTAAAAGTCAAAATTATCGTCTACGGCTTGAAAGTTTTGTTTTTATTCAAAATGGCGTTTTTAACAAAGCAGTGGTTCAAAGGCTACATTTATGCTCTTTCCGAAGAGAAATATGCATACTCCGTTATCGAAAAACGATGTGAGAGTCATGGTTTTGTGATATCTAAAGCGTCGATAGGTAATATCGTCAACAAGAAAGGTAAAAAACGTCAAATTGGAGCCTCAAGTGGGACAAAAATTCCAAACAAGTATCCAAGGTAAAAACGGACATCTTCGACTATTGCAAAGGTACGTTGTTTAATGTTAAAAGAAAATCCCCCTAGTCAAAGGACAGTTGCAAAATCATTAAAATGTTCGGTGTCCACTGTAAACAAAATGATAAACATTGATTTAAATCTTAAGAAAGCGAAAAAACGCAATGTGCATCGTATTCTTCCAAATCATATCGCTAAACGCAGGACACGCTGCAGAATTCTATATGAGAAACACTTTTCCAGAGAAAAATGGAAAACAATTGTCACAATAGATGAATCATGGGTGTATTTAAATGATTGCAACAAAAAAAGAGCCATTTATTATCATAAAAGGGGAGAAAAAAATTTAAGTACATGGTTCAAAGAATCGAAAGAAAGTTTTTCTAAGGGATTCATGATTGTTGCTGGTTTTTATTATAATGGCAAGTTAAAAATAAAGAGAGTGGAAAAAATGTCAAGATTAACTCCAAATACTATCAGGAACATATCGCCAATTTTTCTGAATGAAATACCATCGCTTTACCCACAGTGCCATCAATCTGTGAGACTCCATCAGGACAAAGCTAGCAGTCACACATAAAAATCCACTGTAAATTTCCTAAAAGAAATGGAACAAAAAACTGGTATCAAGGCCATACCCTTCACTGATATCCCTACTAAATCTCCCGATGTATCACCTATGGATTTTTGTGCTTTCGGACTTTTAAAATCTGCATTATCCAAACGTCGTCCCAAAACCCTTACAGGACTCTGGAAAGCTGTTCAGGAGGAATGGGATAGAATACCTCTTCTGACACTTCAAAAGGCATTATTATCCTGTAAATTACGGTGTCGAAAGATAGTTCAGAATAAGGGATGTCAAATAGAACATTTAAAACACAAGAATTTTATGTAATTTAGTTTTGTGAATACAATATACATCGTCTAAAAAATGTGTGAACAGCCTCTGTATACTTGAACATAAATTTAAATACGGTTCCCTCCCACAAAGGTAACATAAACCGACTTAAAAATATTAAATTGAATGCCTAGTGGAGAGTGTAAAACGCCCATTAAGCATCATGGTGTGGTCTGTGATACCAGCGAAAGGAATTGGGCGCCTATACATCGTCCAGGAGACAATGAGGCAAGACCAGTACAAGCAAGTCCTGAAAAATCACCTGTTGTCTCAAGTCGATGAATGGTTCCCTGATGATGAGGAGTACGTATTTATGCACGACTCAGCCCCCCCCCCCACACCATAAAACCAGAAGTAACATCATTCCTGGCTCAAAATAATGTCAGAGTTTTGCCCTGGCTAAGCAATTCACCCGATTTGAACCCGATCGAACACATGTGGGAGCTGACAAAAAGGAAAATAGTGACGGAACTGATCACTAACAAGTGACAACTCGTCGAAAAGTTGACACACGTATGGAATTACTGTCCAGAACTGAAAGAAAATGCAAAAACGTGCATGGAGAACATGCCTCGACGTCTCGTAGCCGTAATTTCCGCAAAGGGTGGCATTACAAAATATTAACGGTTTTACTAAATTTTTTCCAAATGACTCTTTAAGATAAAAAAAATACATTTTAATAACAAATATGCTCTCTTCGTGTTCTAAAATAAACACTCTACGCAACTAAAATATATTGCATTATCTCTAACCTTCAATTTATAATCATTTTTGCAAATAACAATGGAACTGTCTAATTTTCAAGGCGTCCCTAATAATTTTCCAACCCACTGTATATATATATATATATATGTGTGTGTGTGTGTGTGTGTGTGTGTGTGTGTGTGTGTGTGTGTGTGTGTGTGTGTGTGTTTGTTTGTGTGTGTGTGTGTGATAATATTATTAATACCCTTTAATCGCCTTTTCTGAACTCTCTTTCTCATCTGGTAACCTTTCCGACGCCTTGGCGAGATGCTTCGGCTTTCCATACAAACTTTCTCCGCCAATTCTGGCAACCTCTCTTTGACCTAATTCTAGATTCGCGCGCTACTCTTAGACGCGAGGTGGGTCCGAAGTGATTAAGATGTGTCACTGTGTTTCGTCAATAAACTTCAGTTATTCGCTATGATTTGGAATCATTTTGTTAAGACCTCGATTGCAGTATTTTCAGGAGATAACCATTCGGGTCATCTCATATATATATATATATATATATATATATATATATATATATATATATATATATATATATATATATATATATATATATATATATATATATATATATGTATGTATGTATATATATATATATATATATATGTATGTATGTCAAAGTTTGACGCATCTTGGTACTTTTCTGTTTAACTTGCCCAAGCGATAGACTGGGTTTGGCGCTTTGCCAAAATTATAACTCGCGAGGACGGACAGATGGTATTAGCGTTTGAAATTTTCCTTTCCGGAGGACCGTTATGGAGGAACGTAATCCTACATTAAAAGAGCAGCATTAAAGTCTCTATTTACTAATCGTACTACAACCGTCAATCGTACTCGTGAATCTAGTTATCAAATTTCCTTACTCATCGCTAAATCTGGGAAAAATCATAGTATAGGAGAGAATTCAATCAAGCTATCAATATTATTATTATTTTAATGTTATATTATTTTATATTATTATTTTAATGGTAAGACTTATAACCATTAAAATACTAAAACTAAAATTATACAAGGCGAATTCCGCCAAATGTGGTGGCAAGTTCTTGGGTTGTCGCCAAGATGGCGCGAAAAGGAACAGTCTCGACGAAATTAGTTTAGTTTTGAAAGGATGATTGTAATGTAGCAGCTAGGCTTAGACCCGCTTATATCCTTTGTAATACTATTTGTTAATATTTGTGTGTTTTTGTTAATATATGTATGTTATGTTAGATTACGTGTTCTGTTTCCTTGAGTATATCTTCCTTTAAAATGTTTAGCTTGGATAACGATACTTCGGGTATTCTAGGGGCGACCATTAGATTTTAAACACAGGTCTCGTAGACAAATTCCGCTGATACGGCGAGAAGTTTTAGTATCGTCATTTCTTAAAACGGTTCTGGAAAAAGATGACAAAGACGTGAAAGCTATGCTTCTCAGTAACAATAGTGTTACTGAGTTGTACATACTAGTACCACCGTGTATGTATAGTAGTTACTGTACATACACGAAATGAGTGAGGATATTGAAATACAACTTGTTGAAAAGCTGAAAGCAAGAAAATTCTCAGAACAAATGTATGAATAAACTTTGAGAGACAGTGAGGCCGTATTGATAACTGATGACTCGAAAACAGATTGCTGTGGAAATGCGGGCACTGATTCGTCTGGCATGACCATCTCTTCGCGTAAAATGCTGAGGTCATGTAATCAGCAAACCAAACTTTGAATTTTTCATTCTTTTTGGAGTCGGATTTTTGGTTTTCGTAGAGGGGAAAACGGACAGTAGTTTTGAAAAACATATTCTGTCGGCAAAAATGCCTATAATCAAATCTATTCTTTTGTTGATTATTCGTATATTCAGTGGATATAAGTGCATCATGAAAGATGCGTATATGGGAATCAAATAATTCATTAAATCAAAATTCCTCGGCTTTGGGATATTTATTTGTGTTCGAGTGCCTAATTAGTCTGTAGTGGAAAAAATGGAGAGGTGAGTACAAAAATCAATTATTCTTTTGGTCAGTCCAGTGAAATCAAATTCTTAGTCGAATTGCATTCTTTAATTCAACAATAACTTACGTAAGATATATTGATAAAGGCAATCTTTTTGACGATGTTAATTTTTTCATAGCTTCTTTTTTTTTCACAGCTTTTTAGCACTGAAATGAAAATGCAACATTTTCATTTAAAGTGTTATGGAAAAATTAATAAATTTAATAAGTATAATCAATAATTAAACGTAACATTAAAATTTATTCATAAATTAATTATTTTAGAATTCACAGATAAAAATTAATTTATATCTATTTATGATTTCTTTTTAAAACATTTATTTTTAATTTATTTTTAAAAACAACAGAAAAAATCGCAAACGTTCCATGATTATCAACAACGACTGACATATGCTGCATTTAAATAATAAATAGACGTAGACGTAATTGTGTTTTAGAAGAGAAGTACCTTGGTCGAGTCGACTTTATCTCCTGCAAGCAAGATATATGTAATCAAGGTGGGAGTTCTCAGTAGTTAAAATTTTAAGTAATGAATTAAAATATTAAGGTATAAGAATAACGTGGGTAAAAGAAAAACAAATTTAACAGTGAAGTTAAATTAAAACAAAAAGTTAATTTTAAGAGGAAAAATATAGAGTTACAAGTTAAGGAAATTTAGAAGAAAAATTAGATAAGACTAATGATCCACGGAAAACAAAAAGTAATAATGTTAAGAGGCCCAGAAAAGCAGATATCATAAGAATACAAAAAATATTTTTTGTAAGTTTTTAAATTTTTTTTTCATTTTTAAAGTTTTATGATATTTTGTTGTTGTTATTTTTAAAATTTAAGAATACGAGGTCAAAAGAACAGCAATTGAAAAAAAAGGCCCTTCCATACACTTCGTAACGAGATAAATGCGGAGTTCGAAGGGGGAAAGCTAAAAATAGCAATAAAGTGAATTTGGAAAAGTACGACACCGGCTGGGATCGAACCCACAACGTGATTTCAAGGAATGATGGTGTATGATGATCACTTCCGCCGAATCATGTGATGGCCTTTACTTCCGGTACGACGGGTAAAAGCAGGACGAAAATGTTGCCCCGTGTAAACGGACTTCAAAGGATTTCCCTGTTAGCGGGTAAATCCCGGGTATTATTGTTGTCCATGTAAACGCAGCTATAGAAGCTGTAACGCGTACAAAACAGCGAGCAAAAAGACACGTCCCTCCTCCCTACAAGACTACATGCATACTGAGTTACTTCGCACTAAGAGGGAGTAGCGATGGCAAAATTTGAGAAGTATCGCCATTTATTGACAATTGTAAGAATTAATTTAACTTCAGTAGAAAAATGCAAAAATAGAAAATCAAAATCCAACAATACACAAAGCAAAATTCCCAGAATATAGTGAAGAAATATTGATACAATTCTGCCCACTTTTTCTTTACAGTGAAACATTCAATGGGATATGGAAAAATCAGTAGCTGTGCTTCAAATTCTGATGACTGCAGTTTACAGCAAAACAGAGCTTATTTAAATAAAGTGTGAGATAACAAATTCAGTTTTGTACTGAACTTAAATTAGTTTTACGATAAATTGTATTCAGCTTTTGAGGAAATGTAAAATAATTTTGAAACATATACGTTGGATTTAAGATAATATTTCTAAATATACGTTGCATAAAAATGATAAGTACATTATTAAAACGAAATACTTTCGATAATCGCAACGGAGAATTCTAAGCCAGAAGCATAAATAACCCATCAAAATTATAGCTTCCGCCCGTCACATTGCCTCAGCAAGATACTGTTCGACAAAACAGAGATAAATTTGAGATGTACAAAAGCATTCGCACTTGACTGCAAACGTCCAACTCTGTGCCAAATATTTGCTCACAAAGCGTAAAACAGCCGATTTCCAAAGAAACCTTTCAGTTTTCTTTAAATATTGCGTTTGGAACAAGGTTAATAGTATTTTTAAAATTAAGTTGACGCTCTTTGGTATACATTTTAACAGGTTTTACTAGTTAGAAAATATTGCCTTTGAAGTGAAAAATCATCAAAATTTTCCTCTATGGACGTTAACATGGGAATAGTTAGTTCTGCTTTCGAAAGCTGCAAATGACGTCACATTCCGATAGCATATTAATCACAGGTAAGTGATCACTGCTACTAATTGTCAGATCAGTGGGAACGATATCGCTTAACCGCGTCTAAACGGGGGAATATCCAAGATGGCTGCTGTAGCACTCAAATCTAGACATGCTAGAAAAATAAACCGCTAGACAAGTAAGTTTAATTTACGGGTATTTTTTTCTGTATTGTATGAGAGAACAGTTTGCTGTTTATATGTTGAAAATGATATATGTGATATCTATTTTTTACGCTAATTTTTGTGAATGAAGCTAAATGCTAATACAATACGCATAACCAGTGTTTTTTTCTAAAAAAATAGCTGGGTATACTGTGTTTTCTCAAAGAAAGGTGCGTATTCTTAGTACTGTGTTTTCACACGTCACGGGGGAACAAAAAACTTGCAATTAAAAAAGATACTTTTTGTTATATATTAACAATTAATTAGTAAGTTTCTTAAAATTTCGGTTAAGCCAAAATAATACTTAAAAAAATAGTGAGGATGCGCCATTTCCCAGCGTATCCCCAGAAAAAAAGCCCTGCGTATAACTATTAAACAGTTAAAAACTGCATGTCCAGGCATGGTATGTTGTTTTCAGTAAAAAGTAGATTAATACTTTCTAGTCGATGTTTACGTGCTATTTACGTTCCACGATTTCAAGAGATTATTAAAAGTTGCTCATCTGATAATTCTATTTACAATATTTATACCACATTTATAAATATATTATCATACAAGTCTGACATAACATGTTAAGCAACTCTGCTGGTTGATATACAACAGTTTGATGAGTTATACAACGGTTCTTGAACTGTTACTAATAACAGTAACAGATAAAATATACAGGAAAGAGTTCCATAACCTGGGTGAAAAGCTGTCAAATTCCACAAAATGGAGTTCTAATGAGAATTTTAGGAAAATACCATTTCACTCTGTTTTAAAACTTTAAGCCTGACAATCAACACTTTGTATGAAAATTCAACAATAAATAGCTATGAAACAACTTTTGAATATTTTAATTAAAAAAATATTGAATACAGCATTTATCTGGAATAAATAATTAAAACAGCCTAAATATTTGCAAAGCATCAATTGGTTTCAAAAAGGTCGAACATTTAAATTTTCAAAGACACGTAAGTCATAGGATATCTGATTGGAAATGTTGTAGAGAAACAATATATTCAAAATACAAGAATTTTATTTAAAGAAATTCTTAAGAACTGGAAAATAAACATTAAAGTACTTCAAGATAAAGGCATAAAAATGCAAAATGAGTGAAAAATAAAGTACATAAAATTTAAAAGATTGTAGCAAGATAATTTCACTATATATAGAAGAATGAAAAAAAATTATGACAATAGTATTACCAGTGAATTTTTAGAACAAAAATTAAAATTAAAAGTATTTCCTTAGTATCAAAATCACGTTATAAAACTAAGAATAAAATAAAAATATTTTAGAACAGGGTGCAATATTAACAAAAAAAATTATTATGAATATTCATTTTTGAAAAATTTAGAATTAAAAAACACTGGCACAGTGAAGTATTGCACCAGATGTACTGAGGCCTAGAGTAAGACCTATAATCCAGATATGAATAACCGAGGGTAAGCTCTCATTTTCTGGATGGTATTCCTTGAAAGGGAAGAAAATAAAAATATGAAAATTCAAAATTTTTTTCATTGACTGAACATATAATTCATAAGCTGAAGCTAATTTCAAATTTTATTGGCTTAAAGCATCTAAATGATAATTATTCAAATTCAGTTATTTGGAAGTGAAAAAAACTAAGTGACATTTCTAAGATATAATCACTGACATTTGGTGACGTAAGAGTGAAGCTTAGCTGGATCAGGTTTTGCAGTGTATGAAGCCATTAAACTGAATAATAAAAACATGTATTATAAAGGTTACAACCCAATTGTAGCAGAACATAAACAAAAGTGCCACTTGCATAATAACCAACTTTGTTGCTGTAAAAAATCCAGCACGTTTCCCAAAATTCATGTGTTGGTGTTTTTATAATTTAATTCTATGCTTAATATATTAAAATTGTTAAAATATCTAAAGCTTATCAAAGTTAATAAACCATCATTTTTGTGCATCAAATTTTTAAAAATTATAATTAAATTGATATACATTGTTAATTTTATGTGAAACTTTTAGAAAGAACTAATTAAGCAATTAAATTTTCCACATAAATGATGAACTGGCAAAAAATTTGGTAAGATTTTACAGCTTTGCACCATGAGCAGCTATATGCTGTTTAGGTGTTGCTTTCTTATATCATTCTTTTATCAGAGAATTTTTTATTTATGATTACATTTGAAATAATTTTTTATATGTTATTTGTTTCTGCATTCATTCAGTGTTAAAAAAATTTCAGGTTTGAAATTTAATAAATAACATTCATGCTCATCCTTCATAGCAACAAATCTAACAGCAGCAGCATTAAATGCAATACTCCTAAATATTCATCATTTTAGGTTTATCATTCATTATAATATGCTTGTTTAAAGTTTGAAATCTATGTATTTCAAAAACGATGATTTAAAAGTAATATTTGATATCTGAAACTGAAATTCTTATTAAAGCAAAGATTAATTATTTAACTTTTCATAACTGTATACAATTATTATTATATTAGGTACTTACGTATTATAGCTGAAACTTTTGGCTCTTTGCATTTTGGTGCAAAATTAGTTTGCCAACGCCTTATTTCACCATGGCAATCTATTTTCTAACAACAAGTTGCAAACATTTTCAGCAACAGCATGTTAATGAAATATAAATATGTATGTGGGAATCGCATGAGATAATTTTAAAAAATCGGCGGATGAAAAACACGATTTTGATTATAAATAATTTTAGATCTAATTAAAAATTGCATACTAATAATAAAACAGAAATACCCAAAACATATTCAAAATGAATATTTTAAATGAAACTCATATCATTAAAACCATAAGTCTTAGGATACTTTAATTGTGCATAGTGATAGCTATTATGCCCTAGGTACAAATTAAGGAATCTTTTTAAGAAACTCGAATTGTGAGGGGGTTAATAGGGGCTTACTCCTTCCTCCAAAACATACTGTATCTATAGAACCATGGACCTAGGAAGCTGAAATTTTGAATGGTAGTTTCTCTTAGGCAGTAGATGCATACTTAAGAAATTTTTTTTAACCATATAGATTTAAGGGGGTTAACACTCCTATCCCCCCAAAAAAAACAAATTAATTTACAGTATATTTCTTGAACCATATGGCCTAGGAGGCTAAAATTTAGTATGGTGGCTTCTCTTAGACCCTAGATGCGCACAGAGAAATCTTTTTTAATACTAAATTTAAGGGGTTAAAAGAAGCTTAATTCCTCCCTAAAAAAACACTAATTCTGGAACTATAAAGCGTAGGAGGCTGAAATTTTGAATAGTGATTTTAAGGGGGGATTAACACCCCCCCCCCCCCAAAAAAAAAAATCCCTATCTCTGGTACCATATTCTGAAGAAGTTAAAATTTTCTATGGTGTTACTCTTAGGCCCTAGGTGCTCCCTAAAAAATATTTTTAAAAAATTTAATATTTAAGGGGGTTAAAGAGACTATCCCCAAAATGAAATTCTGCCTGACTGACTGATCACGGTATCTCCGACTAAAATTTTGCTAGTTTATATTTTGGAGGGGGAGTTTCTGATGAGATGTTACAAGTAATATCTCTGTGGCTAGACACAACATGAAATAAAATTAAAGTATATAAATTTTAACAGAAACCCAACACCAAATTTAGAGCAAATGTTGTTCAACTACATAGTCAAGCCTGTGGGCTAAATTTCAATATATATATATAAGCCAAATGCCACTCACTGTATCTCTGGATCCATAAATCCTAGGAATTTGAAATTTTGCAGGGTGATTCCTCTTAAACCCTAGGTGCTCATTTAGAACTCCCCTTAAAAACTGACTTTAAGGCAGTTTAAAGTGGTTGAAATCCCCAAAGTAGTATGCTAACTGACTTATGTCTGGAACCACAAGCTCTAGGAAGTGGAAATTTTTAATGGTGTATCCTACGAGGCCCTAAGTGCTCACTAAATAATTTTTTTAAAAAATTCAAGGAGTTTAAAGGGGCTTAAGCTCCTCCAAAAAACAGACTGACTTATCACTGTATCTCTGTAAACAGAAGGCCTAGGAAGTTAAAATTTTGCCTTGTGGTTCCTGTAATGCAGTGGTGCGCAAAGTGTGGATTGTGATCCACCGAGGGGTCACGGATAGTTTGAAGTAAATTTATGTCATTAAATTATTTAATTAGAAATTATGCTTTAAATTTTCTATAACATTTTTTTAATATTTTTATTTATTTTTTGTTGTATGATATGTTATTATTATTTATATGATATTGTTATATAAGGTGTCAAAGACTTGCAACACTATACATAAATTGTTTGCATTCGCTTTTACCTATCTATGTGAGAATGGCATTTCAAAATTATTTGCTATAAAAACCATACCACTATCAAGAATTAACCTAGAAGATGACGCAAGAGTAGCACTCTAAAATATTTCAACTAATATTGAACAAATGTTATTTGAGGTCCAGGCTCACCCATTTCATACAGTTTGTAAATTTCAAAGTTCTAATATGAAGCTTATCTTGAAATCATGCTCTTTTACCTAAATGAAATACAAATACATATTAATATTTCAATATGAAGTTTTGGTTACATGAGATTTTGCATAAACTATTGTAGAATGTAAGCGTGACTTTTTTTGTTATTTGGCAAAATAAATATATACCCAGAATCTACAACTCATTGATTTTTAAAATAGTTTGTAAAAATTTACTTATTTCTTTTTTCTGTTTTCCATTAACATTTTCCTAATTTTTTAAAAGCAATTTGCTACTACCAAAAAATGTTCATTGGGGGTCACGTGATTTTTTTTTTAAAGAAAGTTGTTCACCACTGCTCAAATTTCCCAGGTGCTCAATCAGGAGGATTTTCAAAAATAAGTTTAACCTTTAAGGATATTAAAATAGGGACTTAAATCTTCTAAAATTGAAAAATATATATACAGTGGAATCTCGATTGTTCTCCTAATCATCGTTTTCCCATATGTGTCATTTATCTCACCCAGTCCTGACGATCATATTGCTTTATGTTCCCACATCATCGTTTTTGCCCATTTATCGTTGAATTAAGTCAGTCCCTTAGATCTCTATCGTTGAATTAAGTCAGTCCCTTAGAGTCTGAAAAATGATAGATCGAGATTCTACTGTATATATAGCCCATTATTTAATGTCAGGTTACTGTCATTAAAGTATAGGGTGAATACTTTACTATTAAAATTAATTTAAATTTATCAAGTTTTGTAGCTGATGGTAGTAATGTATTTCAAGGGTATTCAGCTAGTTTTTATTATAAATGAAAAAAAATATAAATAAAAGCTCAAAACAAAGCTTATAATATAAAGCCTTGACAGCGAAAAGTAATGAATCCCTGGATAGATACTAACAAGGAAAGAAGACACATAATTGGCGCTTTATTGCTGTTTTCTCACCAAGCGGCAAAGTTTCAGCTATAATACGTAAGTACCTTATATAATATATAACATTTCAAGATTTACAAATTCTTTATTAACTGATATTTATGATAGCCTTGATAGGATTTTTTTTAAAAATTTGTAAAAATTGTACTTGTGTCACTTTAGAAGTAGATTTAAATTATCTGCTCTTTTTCCTGCATATTCTTTATACTCATTAGATTATTTTATACTGGCAAAATTTATAATTGCTTTCTTGCTGTTCATATCTTCGGTAATTTTTTAAAATATATAGTTTCTGTCTGTAAGATCACTGTTAGTGAAATTGATGTTTGTTGTTTTAGGATTTATGTATACCCCCTCCCCTCCTCCTAGGGGTAAAAAATATTTATTGAATATAAAGTAACTGCAGTATAAATGTCAAAAATACACTTTGAAAATTCCGGTGCTCGTTATTTTTCTCAGTGCTCCAGAAATATGTTATATAATTAAGCAGTGAGGAAATTATGCATCATATGAATTATTATTCTATATGATAAAAAGTTAAAACAGACATTAGAGAATTTTATTAAACCATTTATGTTAAAGATAACTTTGTACAAAATATGAAAATGTAGGCTGGTAAGTTTTTATTTTACCTAAGGAAAGTATGCATAAACATTTTGTATAAGTTCTTTTATGAAAACTGTTTGAATAAATTTCCTAAATAGAAGTCAATGATTTACCTGAGGATTTTTCTTCCCTTTGCATTCATTTTGATAGCTTTGCATTACATGTTAAAGTTTGTTACGTACTATCTGTTTTGCTGACAGTTAGTTACATATAACTTTGTTTTAAACATAATTTATAGAGCATAAATAGAAACATAATTTATAGAAATCTGATAAATAAGAAATTTGAAGATTTTATGTGAATTCTGCATTTTAATGTTTAAAAATTTCTACATTAACTTAATATATTAAAGTAACAGAATATAGCAGTTACTGTTACAGAGTTCTTGTTATTCATACTTTTGATCAGGATTCACCTTAATCAATGTGGGGTCCAATTTTTTTTTCCAAGACTTTTTTTTTTTTTTGAGGGGGGGGGGGGGGGGTCCTTCCAAATTCAAATATACATTAAATGATAAAAATTTAATGTGATGCATAAAAGACAAAATTTAGGAAGGTGGTCATATTTCCTTTTTTAATGTAATATAAGAAAGAAAAACTAATAAGGAGCTAGACTTCATATATTTTATTTACAGAACAAAATTATTTACAATCAAATTTTGGTGGATTTTTTATCAGCAAGATCATTTATAAATTGATGAAATTTTAATTTCCTTGTTTCTACATACTCTGCAGACAGTATTACAAGTCTGTTGAGTCTCTCCGATATTATTAACCTCAGTTAGGTTTTAATTAATTTTAATCTAGAAAAGCTTCTTTTTCCTGATGCTACAGTTACATAAATTGTTAAAAGTATCCTTACAGATATAAATGCATTTGAAGATCCAGTAGCTGTCATTTGTAGCAATTGTAGAGTTTTTATAGGGTTTCCGAAACATTAGGTTTAATTACTTCAATTTCTTCGACCAACATATAGCTATCTATGTCTACATCTTTTATAAACTTTATTTGGTTATCATTCTGGATCATTTTTAATCTATCAAGGCAATTTCTAGTATTGAAGCATGGCTTCGATGTTTGTTCTGTGGAATCGCATGGAATTAACTTGTCTAGCCTTCTTAGCTTTGTACAGTATTTGTTAAAAACAATACCCCTCAAACATATCTTTCCAGTTATATATAGGTTCATCCTGATACTCATAATTAAATATCCTTTTTAATTTTCGTAAAGGTGTTTCCATAAATTCTGGAGTGACTTCTAGATAAGTTGCAAGTTCTCTGCGGCTCTGACTAAAACTTGTTTGAACCCAGAGTGGCTATATTTTGCCAGGAATTCTTGAAGGTTTCTAAATGATCACAGTACTTTCTTTGAGACATATTGTAAAGTTTTCTTCATGTGGAGCTCTGTATTAGCATAGGGCCCAATTGCTTTCAATAAATCCAATAAGATAAAATCCAGCTCTGCCTTTCATAGTTTATTCTTTATATATTTTCTATCTTTTCATAGTGTTCCTAAGGCTGTCTTATGATTAATGATATTTTAATTTTGTGGTGAGTTTGGTGGTCCAAATCATTTATGAAGAGAACACTGACTAGTAGCCAGAATTCATTGTCTCAATATAGAAAGGTAAATCAGGGCAGAAAAATTGTAAGTATTTTGAATCTTTCACATTCCATGTTATCTCACTGAATCATCATTTGGAAAGTCAAGTTTCAGTATGTATTTAGTTGTATTAAACCCTTCATCTATTCAAAGGAGTTTTTCAGAAACTTACAAAATTTGCAGGCCTCTTTTCACAAGAGAATCTCTGTGGAAGATCTTCTATTTTCGGCTTTTGGTTTTAATTGCTCTTAACTTGCTGCAAGAGTAAACAAATTCATAGCCTGAAAAAACTTTGACCTATCCTCCATATTTCTTTGTACTCTGACTACAATGATTTCTGATTCCCCAAGTCTGTTGCTAAAAAATATGTGTGAAGTACGATATTCATACCATCATGATGAAATTTCATTCCAAAATGCCAATTTTGGCATTTTTCTCCCTTCAATTCTTCAGTTTGTTCTGTAAAGAATCTATACACTGCAGGTGTGTAAGATTTTAGTGGTTTTCTATTTTTAGATTTTTGAGAATATTTTAAATCTCGCTTCTGACTAATATTTGAAAATTATTCTTTGCTTTAGTTCTGTAGGAATAAATGCAGATGACAGAAAGCCTGTAAGATGTAAAAAAAAAAATACCAGGGACAAAAAACAAAAAAAAAATTGTTTGTCGGGAAATCAGATAATTCCAAATTATGTCTAGTACCTCCTTGAAAATCTAACATGTCCTGAACTTTGTAATTAAAATTGTCAGAATGTGATATTTGTATGTATAGGTATTTATGCAGTTTTGTTCACAACTTAATGCAAATTTATGTTAGCATATTCATGGTGTTGTGTGGCATTTTCTTGCACCTCATTTTATATCTCCTGACCTAGTTTTAAGTGATGATTTTGCTGAGAAACTTGAAAGTAACTCAGAATTTTATCAGAAGCTTTTAAATGAAACTTGAAGTTTTTAAATGAATACATTAATAGAATTGAAATACAATTGCTTTAAATTCTTTGATGAAATGCATGAAGGAGTGTATCAATATATGTGCATGCAAAGTTATAGATGACTAAAAGCCATCTTCTGCTCCTCTGGCACTTGTTAGTAATCCAGTCTGTGCAGTACTTCTCATAAATTCCTTTCTAGTGAAGGCATATAACAATTAGCCTTTTGTACTCCCTGATCTAATCACAAATGTTATTGATTGTAACTCTACCTCTAGAAATGTGTAGTTATGTTTTAATAATTCCAAATGTTCCTAATCCAAACCATACACCTCAGATATCTTGAGTTTTCTGATTTTTTTTTTTTCCATTCTGGTATAAGTGCAACAATCCATAATTGTTAACTGCCTTGTCCCAGTCTAAATATTTTATACTCCAATGAGATTTGTATAAAAGAATTTTGCCTTACAATTTATTTTGATAGCAACAACTTGTTTGCCAGGCAATATCTTTTTCTTTTTGTCACATTTGCTTAAAATAAAGACAATAAATGTTTTGCCAATATCCTCAACCAAGCTTATGTGTACAAAATAAAGAAAAATGACTTTTTCTTTTTTCCCTGTCAAGTGTATTACATCTGAGGATTTAGATTTATTATTTAATATAATATGTATGAAATTTCCTTAATTTGGAAGGAGGACAGAGAGGAAAGTTTGTTTATGGGAAGTAATTTATAAAAAGACCATAAGGTGTTTGTATATGAACATAACAGTTTATATTCCATCATGTATTATATATGACTACATTTATAAAAGAATTTACTTACCTTTTAAAAAATTTAATTTGTGAGTAATTACTGTTTTGTATACTATGCATATATGTTTCTTCAATCACTGTGGTCTTAATTATGGTCTTGAACTTTCGCTGTTTTCTCAGTGCATACCTTTATGACTAAAGAATAAAATATTTCATGATCTATCATGGAAAATTATTTATATTTACAATTGGTTTTCTTTCTCATTGTTAATGAAGAGGTACGTGTGATTTTCTCTAACTAAGAAGTGTTATAATAGGTATAGCTTAATCTTCATCTGATTTTCTGTAGTACTGACCTGTATTGTGTAGAGTTCTGACCAAAAGAATTTCAGTCTGTGTGAAAATCTTGAAATAATTTGACTTGATACACAAACTGGAAAATGTTATAAGAATCCTATAAGAACAAAGTGGTTTTCCAGTATTTTCTGAATCACACAATAGTTTTATTTATTTTATTATCCAGTATAAAGGTAACTCTAATTATCGACCAGTTTGAAGAGTGTTTAAAAAGATAAGTCCCGAATTCACAATTTTGGTCCCAGTGTATATTTTTATAGGCATGCATATTTATTTCTGTGCACTTATGTAGTAGTACCTGTAGTGTTTACACATCTAGCTGAGTGGATGTATGTATTCATATCAGAATTAGAAAAATGTTTAATCTTTTAGTTTAAATCTCTTATTTTCAAGAATCTCATAAAACACAAGTATATATCTCTTTACCCATAGACTTTGCTAAGGGCTCTTTGACCTAACATCCACTCCAAAAGCATTGAATACAAAGAAGTTTTTCCCATGGAAATGCATAAAGCAGCATTTATAAGAATAAACTTTTATTTTGAAGCTTATGCAACCTTGAATATCAATCTCGCAAAATGTAGAAAATTTTAAAAATTAAGGAGAAAGACTTGCCGAAATTAGGGTATATAAAATTGTATGCAAAGTTTTGTAGAACTACAAGAATGCAGAAACCTAATTTTTTTAGAAAAATTGACTTTTAAACAAAAACCACAATTAAATTTAAGCACTCTCCCACCCCAATCCACTCCCGAAATATTTTTAATTAATAGCAAAAAAGAAAAAATTAGAATATACCAATATTTTTTAATATAGAAATATAAAAAAATATCAATATTTCTCAAAATATTCTATAATTATATTACACTGACCCAGGACTCCCTCTTGAAAACTTTTCATTTTCGAAAGTAAATTCACAATAGGAAAAAAAAGGTCTTAGAAATGTACAAATAAAGCATTAAAGGCACCTAACGTATATCTCATAGACTACAGTAAGTCCAAAGATAACATTTGAAATGTTTGATTCACATTATTTGAAGAATCACATAAAAGCACTTATTCCACAGTAAATGAACGAAAAGAAATTTGGAGAAATTATACTACTGTCATTTCTAATCTACTATATACACATACATATAGATTAAAATGTAGAGAGAGGGTGGTGAGAAATATCTGTTGCCGCCAAACTACAATCAGAACAAATATGCCTAAGACGAACCATAACCCACATATTCTTTATTATTTCCTCAAATTAATTTATGTAGTTTATTAGATTTATGACCTTTTTAATCTGATGGTAACAGAGTTCTTTAATCAGATGTAAATGTCTGGAATTTCTAGGAGCATTAAACCCAATAGATAATGATGAAATTATTTTGAATTACCGACAACTAAAATAAATATAAAGGAAAAAATATGAATATTTCTTATCCATTATCAATCAGGACGGTATCATATATGTGGTGATCCCTACAAACCGAAACATAAAATCTCTGCACGTCCTTGATGTACCTGGACAAAAAAAAAAAATAAAGATGGCTAAGGAACCTCGACTCCTAATTGTAATAAATGTAAAATGTGCTGTAGTTTTATTAATCCAAAATATAATTTGTAACATCTTATATATATAAATAATTTCCTAGCAGACAAACTTTTATATATTGCTATTGATTTCACATGAAAAATACCAAAAGAAATTCATGGTACAGTGTTAATATATCTCCTTCAAATTCCTTTCTCCTCTCTTTGCAGATTCTGGGTAAAGATCGTTAGGTGTGAAACTGAAATGTTTGTGGTATCCAACACTTTTGAAGTTCAAGGTATTGCTGGCAGTTACCTTTTTCTTATGACCGTGTAAGTAATCATCGTCATGCCACAAGAGCAAATGTATATTTCCACTGTTAAAGGACCTTCCACCGAAAGCTATAACAGCGAAGAGAGGTGTGAGAAAATATTTTATCGGCAGGACCATTTAAAAATACATCCCTGCGTCCACACAGGAGAAAAACCTTTCGCGTGCACTGTATGTGAGAAAAGATTTCCTGCACAGGGTTCTTTATTAAGACATCTCCGCACCCACACAGAAGAGAAACCTTTCGCATGCATTGTATGTGAGAAAAGATTTTCTCAACAGGCTCATTTAAAAAGACATCTCCACATCCACACCGGAGAGAAACCTTTCGCATGCTCTGTATGTGAGAAAAGATTTCCTGCACAGGGTTCTTTATTAAGACATCTCCGCACCCACACAGAAGAGAAACCTTTCGCATGCACTATATGTGTGAAAACATTCTCTCAACAGGGTAATTTAAAAAGACATATCCGCACCCACACAGGAGAGAAACCTTTCACATGCAATGCATGTGGGAAAACATATTCTGACCAGGCTCATTTAAAAACACACCTCCTTGGCCACGCACGAGAGAAACCTTTCCCCTGCACTGTATGTGAGAAAAGATTTTCTCGACGGGATTATTTAAAAACACACCTCCGCAACCACACAGCAGGGAAACCTTTCGCCTGCAGTGTATGTGGGAAAACATTTTCTGAACAGCGTGATTTAAAAAAACATCTCCGCATCCACTCAGGAGAGAAACCTTTCACATGCACTGTATGTGGGAAAAACTTTTCTGAAAACGGTCGTTTAAAAAGTCATCTCCGTGTCCACACAGGAGAGAAACCTTACGCATGTACTGTATGTGAAAAAAAGTTTTCTCGACAGGACCATTTAAAAACACATCTCCTTGCCCACACTGGAGAGAAACCATTCGCCTGCATTCTATGTGAGAAAAGATTTTTTCGACAGGATTATTTGAAAACACATCTCCGCACCCACACAGGAGAGAAACCTTTCGCCTGCAGTGTATGTGGGAAAACATTTTCTGAACAGCGTGATTTAAAAAAACATCTCCGAATCCACTCAGGAGAGAAACCTTTCGCTTGCGCTGTATGTAAGAAAACATTTTCTGTACAGGGTAATTTAACAGTACATCGGCGCATCCACACGGGAGAGAAACCTTTCGCCTGCACTCTATGCGAGAAAAGATTTTCGTGGCAGTGGCATTTGAAAAGGCATCTCCTTATCCATGGAAGAAATACGTTTGGTCTGCAAGATATGGGAAAAAAGGTTTTGTGAACTCGACCATTTGAAAAAAATGTTCGTACCTACACAGATGAGAAATCTTTCGCCCTGACTGAGTGAGAGACAAGATTTTCCTTCCAGTGGTCTTTAAAATGGCATCTCCATATCCATACAAAAGAGAAACTTTTCGATTGCACTGTGTGTGAGAAAAGATTTCTGCAGAGCGCAATTTAAAGAAAAGAAACCCTCTCATCTCCACTGCATGAGATATAGGTTTATGGCTTCAGAACAGATGAAAAGCGCATCTCCCTACCTGTTCAGGGATGTAACCAACTCTGTACTATCGTATAAAACGTAATTTTTGGTGCAAAAAAATATTTTTGTCCCACCGTGGTGAAAATGTCCTCGAAGATGGAATTCAAACTCAGGTTTGATGGTGTTTATTTAAAGGAGATCGCACATAATTATGTTTTTAATTAATTTAGTGTTTTATGACATTAAAACTTTTTAAGTATATCAATGCGATATCGGTCATGACCTGTGATCCTTGAGCGATACTTAACCCACCAAAGTGAGTGAAGGAAAAACCTGTCATTATACCGGTTTATACTGCAGGAAAGGGTGTTATGAAATGGCTCTTTTGTAATGATTCTGGTTGTTTTTGTCTAATATTTAATTTTAGACATTTATCTGTTTCCTTCTTTCATATTCATCTTTAACATTTATCAAATTCATCACCTTTCAAATATTCATCTTTAACATTTATCTATTTCCTTCTCCTGTGTTCTGTAAATGAGGAAAAAATATAAATAAATATTTTATGGCTTCATATCGAGACTGGAATAATTTTCGCTTTTGTCTCTTTTAATTATTTTAAATTAATTTTTATTATTTTTTAGAAGGGTTTTATATTATGTGCAACCAAAGTAATATTTTACGCATGGAGCATCTAATTATACTTTTATATTAGGTAACGTCTCAAATTTTTATGTATGACTTATAACTTTAATTTTGAACTCAGCTCTAATTTTTTTTATATTTTATATGTTACACCAAATCTCGACTATCAATTAATGGACTCTTTATTGAGTCTTGCTATATATCTGCACAAAACGTGGTCATCCGCTCACACTGAGCGGTACAGGTAATCGGAAAGGAGACCTTTGGAAGTGACGTTTCACATTATAAGACGAAGTCCGATTGGTATTAAAGAGCGTTTTTTTATTTGTTTGTTTAGCAATTTCCTGCGCAGCTAAGATATACGATAAATTTTGTGTCTTGATCAAATTAAGTTTAATCTTGTACGCGAAAATACGAGTGTATCTAAAATTCACAAGAATGTGGAGGCATCAGTTAGAAAATTTATTTTGCAGAAACGATGTGGTGTGAAGGGAAATGGTAGCTCCTTTGGAGAAATTTATAAACTTGAAGAATGTCATTTCGAACTTACAGTTAGACACGTTTGAGGTTAAAAATTTCTGTGTTTGTAAAAAAATTAAATGAATGTTTTTGAAAGAACCCATGCAAACGAAATGTGGATAAGAAGTGGATATTCGGTATATAAAAAAAGAAATTTACGAAATGATATATTTAGGTGAACTAGAAGAGGATTCATTAATTGAACTTGCATATCGCAATTTGTGAGAAATTATATATTTTTTTCTTATTTCGGAGCCGAATAATTTTTGAAAACCTTATTAAGATAGGATTTCGCTTATTCGTATTCCCTCCACTGCATGTCCTGATCATCTACCAGGACAAGAGAATAAGGATGGCTAAGGAACCTCGTATGCTAATTGAAATAAATTTAAAATTCGCCTTAGTTTTATTAATCGAGAATATAATCTATAAGATCTTATTTATATATATATATATATATATATATATATATATATATATATATATATCTGTATTGACATGGGAACCCTGCCCCATAAGAACGAATTCAGATTTTTGGGTTCCCCGTGTCACCGTAAAGATTTAAAAATTGAGGTAGTCTTGACCGAGGAAAGCCACAATACAGAAGAATATCGAATTACATTTTTATTAATAAGAAGCCCGGAATTACAGCTTCTCGGGGCAGTGTACAGATCGAAAAAAAGCCTACATGTACGTGATACCAAACCTTATATAAACTTATCTCGTCATGTGATCGTAGTAGGGTTTAATTGGTTAAAAGTTAGGGAAAAGCGTGACTAATGCGCTAAAGTAGTTAAATTGGGTACCCACGCCACACAGGACAAGTTTTCGAATAATAAGCCGCCATTTAATATTTCTCCCTCGAGGGCTATTAGAACTTAGAATCAAAAGCGAAATTAGTTCGAACGCCGCAGGGAATTTAGAATAAATTAGAATTTAAAAAAATTATAGGATTTTTAATGTTATATATATATATATATAATATATAAAATAGTTCCCAAAACACCGATAAGTGGTGCTGTACAACAGAAAATATCAAGAAATACAAATAGTAATGAAAAAAAACAAACATGCAAAATGGAATTTTTCCTTTTTAATTTCTATTACCCTTATGGAAAAAGAGAAATTTAAAAAAATTAAAGAAGCCCAAAAGCACAGTGTGGAATGTACTGAGAAAAATGGTGCATGGTTTCCCGTGCAAAGTCGGTCATAATCAGCAGTTGCTGGCCATCAACAGGGAGAAGCGACTGATCTTTTCATTCACATTTCTTGCTAGAGTTGAAGTGGATGCATCGTGGCCATGGCAGATTCTTTGCAATGACGAAACGCATTTCCACCTCAATGGAAGGGTGAACACCATAACTGTCGCATTTGGGACACTGAAAATCCCCGTAACTTCCATGAGATTCCACTCAAACTCCTTAAAGTTACACTGTGGTAAGGATTCACAACCACATTCATTCCTGGGCCTTTCTTTTTCAAAGAGGTTACTCGCAATGGCTCAGTGACATGCACCGTGACGGCCGGCAGGTACAAATGGATACTTGAAACTTTTGTTGTACGCCATTTGCAACAGCGGCAATGTTGTCTAACTTAAGCACACTGCACTTAATACTTTTAAAGAACTTAATTTTTAAAAAGCATTAATTTGGTAAATCAACATAAGTTTGAAAAAAATTATATTAATTTATAAATATAGAAATAGTTTTTTTTAATTCCAGTAACTTCAATACAATAATTAGCAAATTTTAAAATATTAAATATTTCCTTACTATTAAGTGAAGTAACTAAATTAGAACTTATAAAATATAGATTTGCCATAAATTCATAAAAGTAATTACCCTCAGCATGAGTGGATTCAGTTACTTTATGCAAGATGAAGCGCCTCCACACATTGGACTCTGTGTACAGCAGTTTCTTCGGCAACGTTTCATTAATGACAATAATCAGTCGTGTGTTTCCGACAGCCTTGCCATTTCGTTCTCCTGATCTTAATCCGTGTGATTTTTGGCTGTGGGGACACTTAAAAAGTGTTTATCGAGGACGTCTAGTAACCTTGGCAGACTTGAAAGGTATCACTCTGCACGTGAGAAGAATTTCAGTCGACCAGCTACGATCCGTAGTTCAACAAGTTGGCCACAGACTAAAGATTTTACATCTACAAGAAGGGAACCATCTTGAGCAGCATTCCCTGCGTCGGTAAGGTCACGTGAATGTTTGGTACGTTGAAATAAAATGTCTTTAACACGTGTTTGGTGAATTTTCAGCATGTCTAGTTTACAGAGCCCTCTATCAGTGATTTCGGGAACTAAATATTGTTTGCGTAATCCATTTCTTCATGTTTTGAATAGTATGTGTACGAAATTTGAAGCCTTTGCACTGAACAGTTCGATGTACAGGGAGGTCAGAGTATGTGTGTTTTAATTCTGATCACCCGGTATATCTCATTCAAATTCATTTTTCCTCTTTTTACAGGTTCTCCGTACAGACTGTTATGTGCAAACCTAAACTGTTTGTGGTGTCCACAAATTCAGAATTTCGACGTATTGCTGGATATTAGTTTTATAATCATCGTCTAAATGAGCGTCGACACGCCAGAAAAACAAATGTGTATTTCCAGAGTGAAATCTTTCGCCTGCACTGTATGTGGGAAAACTTTTTACGTACAGGCTCATTTAAAAAAACATCTCCGCGCCCACACAGGAGAGAAACCTTTCGCATGCACTGTATGTGAGAAAACATTTTCTCAGAAGGGTAATTTAATGAAACATCTCCGCGTCCACACAGGAGAGAAACCTTACTCATGTACTGTATGTGAGAAAAAGTTTTCTCAACAGCACCATTTAAAAACACATCTCCTTGCCCACACTGGCGAGAAACCATTCACCTGCATTCTATGTGAAAAAAAATTTTCTCGACAGGATTGTTTAAAAACACATCTCCGCACCCACACAGGAGAGAAACTTTTCGAATGCACTGGATGTGAGAAGAGGTTTTCTCGAAAAGTTGATTTAGAAATGCATCTCCACACCCACACGGGAGAGAAAGCTTTTGCCTGCACTGTATGTGGGAAAACATTTTCTGGACAAGTTTATTTAAATAAACATCTCCGCTTGCACTCGGGAGAGAAACCTTTCGCCTGCACTTTGTGTGGGAAAGTATTTTCTCATCAGAGTCATTTAAAGAGACATCTACGCGCCCACACAGGAGAGAAACCTTTCGTATGCACTGTATGTAGGAAAACTTTTTCTGAACAAGGTGATTTAAAAAAACATCTCCGTATCCACTCCGGAGAGAAACCTTTCGCCTGCACGGTATGTCAGAAAAGGTTTTCTCAACAAGGCCATTTAAAAACTCATCTCCGCATCCACACAGGAGAGAAACCTTTCGCCTGTATTGTATGTGGGAAAACATTTTCTGAACAAGGTACTTTAAAATATCATCTCCGCGTCCACACAGGACAGAAACCTTTCGCCTGCACTCTATGAGGGAAAACATTTTCTGAACAGGGTCATTTAAAAAGACATCTCTACATCCACACGGGAGAGAAAACTTTCGCCTGCACTGTATGTGAGAAAAGATTTTCATTGCAGAGGAATTTGAATACGCATCTCCTTATCCATGGAGAAAAGACTTTTAGTCTGCAAGATATGTGAAAAAAGGTTTTGGGAACTCGATCATTTCAAAAAACATGTTCGTACCTACACAGATGAGAATTCGTTTTTCCTGACTATGTGAGAGAAAAGATTTTCTTTCCAGTGGTCTTTAAAATCGCATCTCCGTATCCATACAAAAGAAACTTTTCCATTGCACTGTGTGTGAGAAAAGATTTCTGCAGAGGGTAATTTAAAAAGATAAATTCTTTCAATTTCACTGTATGTGAGATAGGTTTATGGCTTGAAAACAGATGAATATCGCATCTCCCTACCCATTCAGATACTTAACCCACCTAACCGAGTGAAGTAAAAAACCTGTCATTATACCTGTTTATACTGCAGGAAATGGTGTTATGATATGCCTCTTTTGTAATGATTCTGGTTTTTGTTTTTGCCTAATATTTAATTATTATTTTTAAGATTTAACTATTTCTTCTCTACATGTGGTGGTTCTGTAAATGAAGTCATAAATATGAATAATGATATATAAATAAATATTTTGTGACTTTATATCGAGACTGGATTGATTTTTGCTTTTGTGCCTTTTAATTATTTTAAATTAATTTTTATTATTTTTAAGAAGGGTTTTTATGTGATGTGCAACCAAAGTAATATTTTGTGCATAGAGCATACTTTTATATTAGATAACGTCTCAAATTTTTATGTATGACTTATAATTTTAATTTTGAACTCGGCTCTCAATTTTTTTAAAATTTTAAGTTACACCAAATATCGTGTATCAATCAATGGGCGCTTTATTGAGTCTTGCATTGTATTTGGACAAAACGTGAGCATCTGCTCTCACTCTGACACTCTGAGGGGTACCTGTAATCGGAGAGTAAACCTTTGGAAGTGACGTTTCACATTATAAGACGAAGTCCGATTGGTATTAGAATTTATAATTTCTTTGTTTAGCAATTTCCTGGGCAGCTAACATATGCGATACATTTTGTGTCTTGATCAAATTAAGTTTAATCTTGTACGCGAAAGTACGAGTGTATCTAAACTTCACAAGAATGTGGAAGCATCAGTTAGAAAATTTATTTTGCAGAAACGACGTGGTCTAAAGGAAAATGCTAGCTCCTTTGGGGAAATTTCGAAACTTGAAGAATGTCATTTCGAACTTACAGTTAGACACGTTTGAGGTTAAAAATTTCTCTGTTTGTAAAAAAATTGAATGTTTTTGAAAGAATCCATGCAAACGAAATGGGGATAAGACGTGGATATTCGGTTTAAAACAAAAGAAATTTACGAAATGATACATTTAGGTGAACGAGAAGAGGCTTCATTAAGGGGACAAGGGACCTTCAAATTCGAATTTTTTTTTAATTTTCAATTTTTAACTCCATATACAAAGTGAGAATAATTAATTTTCTATTTTACTGAATTGAAAACCCTTAGAATTCAAAATAAGGAATTTTTGGCAGAATCATGTACGTTTTTCAAAACAAATTTCCAAAACGCTTTAACTTTTTCAAAATGCTCTATGCACATTATATATCAATTAAAATTCTTAAATTTTGTATTATAAGTTTACCATATGTATATAAATATAAATGTGCATTTATTTTTTTATATGAATCTAACATCTTAAATAATTTTTTTTTCTATTCTGTCTGTTATTTTTTTTATGTTTTTACTTTATTTTATGATCTATAAATTTCAAAAATATTTGTAATTTCAAAGAATTATGCACAGTTTTGTGACAAACACTTCACATAACAATTCTGAGAAATTTGAAAGATATCAGAATAAAATGAATAAGCATGGAGCCTTTTGAAAAATTCTCTTTTTTTTGACGAACATTTTGATAAGCAGGTCCTATTCCTCCACAAAATACTAATTTGTGAATTCTAAGTATCTTCAATGCAATAGAAAAGAATATTAATTATGTGCATGGGGTATATAGAGTAAAATATTGAAAATTAAAGAAGATCGAGAATGTAGGTTCCTTGTTCCCTTAATAGAACTTGCATCTCGCAATTTGTGAGAAATCATAATTTTTTTGTTACTTCGGAGCCAAAGATTTTTTGAAAGCTTATTAAGATAGGATTTCGCTTATTCGTATTCCCACCCACTGCTTGCGTGGTCTCTGTATGTCCTGATGATCTACCAGGACAAAAGAGTAACGATGGCTAAGGAACCTCGTATGCTAATTGTAATAAATTTAAAATTCGCCGTAGTTTTTTTAATCGAGAACATAATCTATAACTTCTTAATTTTATATATATATATATATATATATATATATATATAGATAGATAGATAGATAAAATCATTTCCTAGCAGACACAAACTTTTATATATTGCTATTGATTTCACGTGAAAAATACAAAAAAAATCTTGATGGTACAGTGTTAATAGCGTGTGACCAGAATTAAAACAACCCTACTCTTACCTCCTTGCATGTCGAACTCCTTGGTGTAAAGGCTTCAAATTTTGTTCGCGTACTATTCAAGACATGTGGAAACGGATTTCGTGGGAAAATACTTCCCAACACACCGGTAGGTGGTGCTGTACAACAGCAATAGAAAATATGAAAAAATACAAATAATAAAGAAAAAAATGCGAAATGAATTCTTTCCTTATTATTTCTATTACCCTTATGGAAAAAGAGAAAAAAAAAGTGAAGAAGCTTTAATTGCCATTGTAAATGCAAATTCGTACTGTAAGAACCAAAATTTGTATAAAACCATGGTTTGCAGCCATATTATGGTACAAAAGAGGATAAGAACTGGAGGATGTCATTCTTATCAGTTATGGCTGTCCCGCTGCCAGAACGCGATTTGTTTGAGAAGCTCTTTAATGAAAAAAAAATGCTGCAGCTGCACTTCGCGAGTTTCGCTAACTTAAGAATTTGCGCAAAGAACTATTTCTTCCACAGGTTCTCGGGAGAATGATCACCCGATTCGAGAAAACTGGACGTCTTGCAGTTCTACCGGGTCGAGGATGAAAACCGGTTTGTTCAGATGTTGAAGATGTCACCGCTATTGTTGAACAGTCCATGGATAATGTTGTAGACTGCTTTAGTGTACGTGCAGTGTGACGAGACTTGGGTGTTCCCAGTAGCACAGTGTGGAACGTACTGAGAAAAATGATGCATTGTGTCCCGTGCAAAATCGGTTCATAATCAACAGTTGCTGGCCATCGATAGGGAGAAATGACTGACCTTTGCATTGACATTTCTTGCTAGAGTTGAAGTGGATGCATCGTGGTCATGGCAGATTCTTTGCAATGACGAAACGCATTTCCACCTCAATGGAAGGGTGAACACCATAACTGTCGCATTTGGGACACTGAAAATCCCCGTAACTTCCATGAGATTCCACTCCACTACCTTAAAGTTACACTGTGGTAAGGATTCACAACCACATTCATTCCTGGGCCTTTCTTTTTCAAAGAGGTTACTCGCAATGGCTCTGTGACATGCACCGTGACGGCCGGCAGGTACAAATGGATGATGGAAACTTTTGTTGTACGCCATTTGCAACAGCGTCAATGTCTTGATTCAGTTACTTTTATGCAAGATGGAGAGCCTCCACACTTTGGACTCTGTGTACAGCAGTTTCTTCGCAACGTTTCACTAATGACAGAATGGTCAGTTGTGCGTTTCTGACAATCTGGCCGTCTCGTTCTCCGGATCTTAATCCGTGTGATTTTTTAATGTGGGGACACTTAGAAAGTGTTTATCGAGGACGTCTAGTTACCTTAGCAGACTTGAAAGGTATCATTCTGCACGTGAGAAGAATTTCAGTCGACCAGTCACGATCCGCAGTTGAACAAGTAGTCCACAGACTGCAGATTTCACATCTGCAAGAAGGGAACTCTATTGAGCAGCATTTCCTGCGTCGGTAAGGTGTTTGTCACGTGAATGTTTGGTACGTTCAAATAAAATGTGTTTAACACGCGTTTTGTGAATTTTCAGCATATGTATAGTTTACAACGCCCTTTATCGGTGATTTCAGGATCTAAATATTTTGCCGTAATCCTTTTCCCTATGTTTTGAATAATATGCGTACAAAATTTGAAGCCTTTGCATTCAATAGTTCGATGTACAGGGAGGTCAGAGTATGGATGTTTTAATTCTAGTCAACTGGTATATCTCATTCAAATTCCTTTCTCCTCTCTTTGCAGGTTCTCGGTACAGACTGTTAGGTGCAATCCTAATTTGTTTGTGGCGCCCACAAATTCAGAAGTTCGACATATTGCTGGATATTACAGTTTTCTAATCATCGTCTAAAGGAACGTCGGCACGCCACAAGAATAAATGTCTTGTATTTCCAGAGAGAAACGTTTCGCCTGCACTGTATGTGGGAAAACTTTTTATAAAGAGGCCGATTTAAAAACACATCTCCGCGCCCACACTGGAGAGAAACCTTTCGCATGCACTGTATGTGAGAAAAGATTTTCTCAACAGGGTAATTTAATGACACATCTCCGCGTTCACACAGGAGAGAAACCTTTCACCTGCACTGTATGTGAGAAAATATTTTCTCAACAACAACATTTGAAAAGACATCTCCGTGTCCACACAAGAGAGAAACTTTTCGAATGCACCCGGTGTGAGAAGGGGATTTCTCAACAAGATGATTTACAAATACATCTCTGCACCCACAGAAGAAAGAAAGCTTTCGCCTGCACTGTATGTGGAAAAACTTTTTATAAACAGGGTGATTTAAAAAAACACCTCCGCGCCCACACTGGAGAGAAACCTTTCGCATGCACTGTATGTGAGAAAAGATTTTCTCAACGGGGTAATTTAATGACACATCTCCGCGTTCACACAGGAGAGAAACCTTTCGCATGCACTGTATGTGAGAAAATATTTTCTCAACAGGAACATTTGAATAAACATGTCCGCGCCCACACAGGAGAGAAACTTTTCGAATGCACCAGATGTGAGAAGAGGTTTTCTCGACAAGATGATTTACAAATACATCTCCGCACCCACACACGAGAGTAACCTTTCGCCTGCACTGTATGTAGAAAAGCATTTTCTGGTCAAGGTGATTTAAAAAAACATCTCCGTATCCACTCCAGAGAGAAATCTTTCGTCTGCACTGTATGTGAGAAAAGGTTTTCTCGACAAGACCATTTAAAAACACGTTTCCGCACCCACACAGGAGATAAACCTTTCGCTTGCATTGTATGTGGGAAAACATTTTCACAACAGGCACATTTTAAAAGACATCTCGTCCACACAGGAGAAACTTTTCGAATGTACTGGATGTGAGAAAAGGTATTCTCGACAAGATGATTTACAAATACATCTCCGCATCCACACGGGAGAGAAGCTTTCACCTGCACTGTATGTGGGAAAACATTTTCTGAACAAGGTGCTTTAAAAACATCTCCACGTCTACACAGGAGAGAAACGTCTCGCCTGCACTGTATGTGGGAAAACATTTTCTGAAAAGTGTCATTTAAAATGTCATCTCTATATCCACATGAGAGAGTAACTTTCGCCTGCACTGTATGTGAGAAAAGATTTTTATTGCACAGGAATTTGAATACGCATCTCCTGATCCATGGAGGAAAGACTTTTTGTGTGCAAAATATGTGAAAAAATGTTTTGTGAAATCGATTTTTTAAAATCATATTCGCACCTAGACAGATGAGAAATCTTTCGTCTTGACTGTGTGAGAGAAAAGATTTTCCTTCCAGTGTGCTTTAAAATCAAATCTTCGTACCCATACAAAAGAGAAACCTTTCGATTGCACTGTATGTGAGAAAGGATTTTTTGTAAAGGGTAATTAAAAAAGTGAAACCCTTACGTCTGCACTGTATGTGATATAGGTTTATGGCGGAGAACAGATGAAAAACACATCTCCTTACCCATTCAGGGTACCAATTCCGGTATAACCAACTCTGTACTGTCGTACGAAACGGGATTTTTTTGGCGGAAAGAAATATTTTTGGCCGATCGTGGTGAATATGTCCTCGAAAATGAAATTCAAGCTCTGGTTTGATGGTGTGTATTTAGAGGAGATATCGCACATACTTATGTTTGGAATTAATTTAGTGTTTTATGACATTATTAAAGTTTTTTATGTATTTCAATGCGATATCGGTCATGAACTACGATCCTTGAGGGATATCTGACCCACCAAAGTGGTTGAAGTATAAAAATTTATCATTTTACCTTTTTATACTGCAGGAAAGGGTATTAGGAAATGCCTCTCATAAAATAATTCGGGTGTTTATTTTTGCCTAATCGAAAAGTTCGTTAAAACTTAAAAAATGTATAAAATATGGAAGAATTTATCATAAAGAAGTGCGGTTTGTAAGAAAGGGCTCACAAGGAAGTCAGATTTTTTTAACAGCAAATTAAAAATTACTTTAAAAAAGTCACTGGTAGAAGGCACTGACGACCTGAAATACAATGAACAGGACAACAGTACGTTCCATTCATTTATTCTTGCTATAACAATTGTTCAACCTGACGACTAGAACTTTCTACGATACAACTAGGGTAAATATTAACAGCTTGTCCAACAATGCTGGATCGTGTGATGATAACATTCTGAGAGCGAATGAGAAATCCTCGTGCATCACGGTCTTTTATTGCAAGATTGATTTGGATAATTCTGCTGAATCTCTCGCGTGTAAGCACCATCTGCCGGTGACTTATTAAGTATTTTTTTTATTGCTGCTGCTAAAAAATCCGACTTCCTTGTGAGCATTTTCTTGCAAACCGCACTTCTTTATCATTTCTTCCTTTTTTATGGATTTTTAAAGATTTTACGAACTTTTGGCTTACCCTGTAATTATGTTTAAGATTTAACTGTTTGTTTTCTACATCTGCTCTGTTCTGTAAATGAGGAAATGAGTATGAATAAAGATATATAAATAAATATTTTATGGCTTCATATCGAGACTGGATTAATTTTCGCTTTTGTCTCTCTTTTAATTTTTTTAAATTAATTTTTATTATTTTATAAGGGTTTTTGTTAAGTGCTGCCAAAGTAATATTTAATGCAAATATTAAATAACGTCTCAAATTTTTATGCATGAAATACATAATTATAATTTTGAACTGAGCTCTGCAAAAAGGTTTAAAATTTATACATTACACCCAGTATCGTCTATTGACTAATGGATTCATTATTGAGTCTTGCAATATATTTGGACAGGACATATGATATTCCGTTCTCACTCTGAGTGGTACCGGTAATCAGAGAGGAAACCTTTGGAAGTGACGTTTCACATTATAAGACGAAGTCCGATTGGTATTAGAATTTTTAATTTCTTTGTTTAGCAATTTCCTGGGCAGCTAACATATGCGATTAATTTTGTGTCTTAACCGAATTAAATTTAATCTTGTACGTGAAAATACGAGTGTATCTAAAATTCACAATGTGGAGGCATTAGATAGAAAATTTATTTTGCAGAAACGACGTGGTCTAATGGAAAATGGTATCTCCTGGATTGGAGAAATTACTAAACTTCAAGAATGTCATTTCGAACTTAGACGCGTTAGAGGTTAAAAACTTCTGCTTTTTCAGAATGTTTAAATGAATGTTTTTAAAACAACCCATCCAGACGAAATGTGAATAAGAGGTGGATATTTGGTATATAAAAAAATTACGAAATTATACATTTTGGTGAACTAGAAGAGGATTCGTGAATAGAACTTACATCTCGCAATTTGTGAGGAATTTTAATTTCTTTTTGCTTTTCCGGAGCCAAAGATTTTGAAAAACTTTTATGATAGGAATTAGCTTTTTCAGATTTCCTCACACCTCTTGCGTGGATTCGTTGCCGGGAAGCTGACATGTGGAAGAGAGAAATTCTTATTACGCCATGTAGACTGCAGACAATACGGCGCTCGGCTCGAGTGAAGTATGGAACAAAATATGCAAGACGGAAAAAAGTAAATCAGCATCATCGGAAAAATGTATTAAAAAGTAAATGTGCGCGAACACTTTAACTCAGTTGAATAAGAATAAAAAATATCCTTTTTAAAACTTTTGCAGGCTGCAGATGTAGGTGGGAGGGAATGTGAGAGGTCGGATTCACGACTTCTGATTCGCTCATCTTGCCGGAATGATTCGGTAAAGGCCAGACGCGAGAATTCGATCTCCTGATTTCAGAAACGGTCATAAATACTCGTGGAAAACTTTTCGCAACTTAAAACAAAATGAACTCACTGCGTTTTGAATGTGCCCAAGCTTTTTCCCCTGACATATTTCTGCACACCAGTGGCTGTTTTTTATCCAGACAAGATTACTTCAGCCGCGCCTTGCGCGTGGGGTTCTCGATTATGCCCACGGTAACGAATGAGATGACTGCGAACATGTTTACCTTCAGTGCCCCGATTAACCGACTACTTCAACGTTAATTTGAAGCGTTGGTCAAGTTTGAACAAGTCAAAGATTGCCCTGGATTCTTAACCCCTTAACGATCGCATAATTTTCAAGAAAATGGTAATAAAAGTACCTATTTTTTCCGGAGGATTCCATTTTTTCTTGATCTGCCACATCTAGTTTTAAAAAAACCATTCCCAATTACATTATACACAGTCTGGTGCTGCCATCTGGTATGCAAAATAAGAAATAAATTTTTTTCAGGCCAAATAAAATGGATTGCTTTAATCTTTTTGGTGCGTTACTTTTGAATACTCCAGCCCGGAAATATCACGGGCACGACATATAGAAAGCGAAATCTCACCCCGCAATTTTGACGGGAGCGAGTAGGAATTCAAGCGAGAATTAATTCCGCGAGAATTAATTCAAGCGAGAACACCGCCAATGGAGCCAGTGAAAACCTGATCAACTTAGGAAATAACATCATTCTCTGTGGTCATCAATCGTAAGCAGGCACTAGGTCTAGCTACTGGCAATAATAGGGCGACGAGCTACACTTCGAAGTGATCCTAGCCATGACCTGCAGCTCGTGAAGAGTGTTCGCTGTTGTTCTGGTGTGCGTATTCATATTGGATTTGCACGTAAATCCGGAAGTAAATAGGGTCGCTGTCAGTTTGTTTGCTTCTCTGGGAACAACCAACAACTACACTCGCATGGCATGGGGGAGAGAATTTTATCTCGATATCAGATCACGTTTCCCAGGTGTCCCTCGATTTAATACGTCAGGAAATTTAGACTTGGACAACGCAGGAAATACACTTTGCTGTGAGCACATGAAAAATGTGTGATTTTAGAAAAATTGAAGATATGTTCCGAACTCTCAAAATTGCCAGCAAATGACAGTGAAATTTTGTTATATGGACCGAACATGCGAAAACGAATTTATTTCATCCATAGAGAATATACACTCATGGACAAAAAAATTAGCGCACCAAGAAGGAGTCGTCAAAATGAAACGAAATTTTACATACGTAATGACTACTTTGATATAAGTAAATGATAAGAAAATCAAAGAAAAAGGATAATTTTTTTCAGAGAAAAAGGCAAAAGAACGGAGGAGTTAATACTCCGTTGGACCCCCTCTAGCGCGAATGCACGATGCGATACGATCGGGCATCGAGTCATACAAGTTCTGTATGATGTCTTGAGACATTTCGTTCCATATTTGCAGTAACCTTGCCTCTAGTTCATTCAAACTCGTGGGATGCCCAACTCGTCGTCCCAAATGAACCCAGATATGCTCGATTGGAGACAAATCTGGGGATCGGGCAGGCCAAGGAAGGGTAGTAACAGTGCGGAGACAGTCTTGTGACACCCTTGTCGTATGAGTTCGAGCATTGTCTTGTTGAAAAATGGCTCCTGGGAGCCGTTGCATGAGTGGCAACACATGTGGTTGCAGGATTTCATGAACATACCGCTGGGCTGTCATGGTGCCACGGAACAATACTAGGGGTGACCGTGTATTGTAGGCAATGGCACCCCATACCATCACACCAGCTGTGGGAGCGATGTGTCGCTGTACAGCAAAGGCAGGATTGAAGCGTTCACCACGGGCTCTCCACACACGAACACGATTGTCATCACTGCCGAGATTGAATCTGGATTCGTCGCTAAAGACGACCTGGTTCCATTCCGCTGCAGTCCAGTTTCCTCGTGCGCGGCAAAACTCCAAACGGAGGCGTCGATGGGTGGGCGTCAAGAGCAGCACACGTAATGGGCGCCGCGATACCAACTGTCCTTCAGCCAGGCGCCTTCGTATGGTTCGAGAAGACACAGGGGCCCCTAGTGAAGGTGCTACCTGTGCCTGGATGGCGGCCGATGAAGCAGTTGGCTGTACGCGTGCATTTCTTACGATGTGGCGGTCTTCTCGACGACTGGTCTGTCGAGGGCGTCCTGAGCCTGGTCTTCGTGTACATGACATCTCTCGGGTCCACTGGTCCCAACACCTCCTCACAACACAATCAGAGCGGCCTAATTGACGAGCTACTCGCCTAGCTGACCACCCAGCTTCTATCATCCCGACGATTCTCCCCATCTCAAACTGCGACAACTGCTTATATCGTCTTCGAACACGGCGTAAGGGCATGTCTATCTCAGCTCTTCCTTTGTAAATGATTCAGCACACTCAAACAAGCTTTGGTTACCTGTTTTATACTCCACAGAGTACGATGCTCAACGCCCTCTACCGGCTATACGTAATGCGCAATCACGCTGCATTTCTAATCATTTGCATATCTCCCCGACATGTACCTTCATTGCAAGTTTCGTTACGATCCCGCAATTATTTCTTGGTGCGCTAATTTTTTTGTCCATGAGTGTATATTCTTCTATGCTATTTAATAGCATTAATCTGTATATATATAGCAGTTCCGTAACTGACTGACTGACTGACAGATAACGAACAGACCAAATCGCTAGACCTAAAAGGTTGAAATTTTGCATGGCGATTCTTCTTATAGTGTAGGGGTGCACTATATAATATTTTAAAAAAATCTTCTTAGATTTTTTTAAAATTAAATTTTTAAGCAATTTTTGTAACATTCTTTTAAGTTTGCATTTCAAATAATAATTTGAGGGTTATAAAGTTTATATCACGAGAACGATCATAAAAATTCCTTTAAAATGAAATCTTTTTCGAATCATACCTCCATATTCTGATGTTTGGTGAATTTTTAAAAATTAATCTTTAGAATTCAATTTATTAAATGCTGATCACGTGATTTCTTTTCTTTTTGTGATACTTTAAATTAATTTTGTGTCACGTGCATAACGAATTAAATTGACAATTTTTTTTCTTTCTAATGCGGCAGACGATTGGACATAATCCCCAAAAACTATCAAAATACAGTAAAAGAAATGTTCCCCAAACTGTACTTTATTAAATGTACTATATTCTTTAGTATGTTCTATTAGATTTAATTTCAGTATTTTCTTCTGCATTATTTTGTCTATAAAAATATCCGTTACGATTTTTTTATAAATATATATTTTTATTTTTTGGGCATTAATTGCATACATTGGCCGTTGTATTTAATTTGAATGTACTCCGTAGCGAAGCATGGGTATTCAGCTAGTTATAAATATAATCATTTTACTCTGACAAACTTAAAGATTAAATTTCTTAATGATTTTGACATTTTTTTTCTTTTTGTGTTTCTCCTTCGTCTTGCTTGGGCAAACAAACATGGCGTAGGAGGAATATTTCGAAAGAGCTATTTTTCCTCGGAGTGATGGAATAAACTAGAAGCGTTACTTCTGCTCTTTTGAAGCTTAATTCTCTCTGACAATTTTTCTTTTCCTATTTTATAGCGAAGGAGATTTAAATGGACGTTGGTATAAAGAGTCGCTAATTTCTATAAATATTTGTAGAGAACATAATTAATGTAAATCTTAGTCATAATATTACAAGTTTTAATTTTCAATGAGGATTTTAGTTGAACGGTTTAGTTACTGGTCATATCTTCTGTTAATTTATTGGTATGAATTTCCTGTAAATAACTGAAAGCAAAATCAGATACTGTCGGGCGAGATATTACACTGCTATTTAATAATATCGCAGATCTTAATTTTCTATGATACCTTTTAGTTGAACGGTTGCATTTCTGGTGACATTTTTTGTTAAATTATCGGTATGAATTTCCTGTAAATAACTGACAGTAAAACAAGAGGCTATCGGGCGAGATATTGCTGCGGTACGCAATAATATTACAGGTTTAAAATTTCTATGATACCCTTTAGCTGAACGGTTGCATTTCTGGTGACATTTTTTGTTAAATTATCGGTATGAATTTCCTGTAAATAACTGACAGTAAAGCGAGAGGCTTTCGGGCGAGATATTACTCTACTATGCAATAATATTGCAGGTCTTAATTTACTATGATACCTTTTAGCCGAACGGATGCACTTCTAGTCACATATTTTGTTAATTTATTGGTATGAATTTCCTGTAAATAAGTGAAAGTTTTATGAGATGTTGTTGGGTGAGATATTACTCGGCTATGCAAAAATATTGTAGGTCCTAATTTTCTGTACCTTTTGTTTGAACGGACGCATTTCTGGTCATATTTTTTTGGTTGAAATATCGGTTTGTATTTCCGGTAAATAGCTGAAAGTAAAACGAGAAGTTGCCAGGCGAGATATTACTCGGCCAAGCAATAATATTGCAGGTCTTAATTTCCAGATACCCTTTAGTTGAACGGATGCATTTCTGATCATATTTTTTGAAAACATCATCCGTATGAATGTCCTGTAAATAACTGGAAGTAACACGAAATGCTGTTGGTCGAGATATTCCTTGGTTATTCAATAATATTTCAGGTCTAAATTTTCTATGATACCTTTTATTTGAACGGATGCATTTCTGATCATACAGGGTTTCCACCTATATCAGTTACACCACCCTTAACTTCTAAACGGTGACAGCTTAGGCCATAAAGTTGGTGTCTAGGTATAGTAAAAAGGCTATGCGCTACTCGACGAGACGACTTACAGCGCCATCTATCGGCAAATGTTTTAATTAGCGTTTTTTTCTCAAAATCGATACGAGATACGGGAAAAACGTCAATTACAAAGTTGTTCATCATCTTCAATTTTATTGTAAAGAATTTTCATTGTAAACGGTCTGCTGAAAATTAGCAAAATGTCAAACTATTGACCCTTGGATAGTTTGACAATTGGCCCAATGAACAAAGAGCTGTTGGCTGGGTTGAAAAATGCATAACTCTTTTCCCCCAAAAGTAGTTTGAAAACTGCAAAATTCACTCTTTTATGAAATCAAAAAGTTTCCATAGTTAAATATTAAAATGTACAAAAAGCAACAATACATTTTAATTTTAATATTATTTTTAACAGTTTACATTTTGCTAGACATTGCTTATATAAAGGGTTTTGTTTTAAACACTCTATATCTTTTTAAAGAGAATAAATCTTATAGATTATATCCTTAGTGATATTATAAATCTCATGTCACTATATATATATATATATATATATATATATATATATATATATATATATATATATATATATATATGTCGGACGCTGATGCTTCACGCCCGATCCTATTAACACATTATTCCAAGAATCATTTCTCACTTGGCAGTCGGTTGTCCGGTGGCGAGGACATTCATCATTAAATAAATCCATCAAACAGCAAGATGTTAACACATCAGGCATAAAAACACTCCAATTGAACATCCTAAACATCTTTATTAAAATTCCAATAATTACTCAGCTCCATATCTAAAATAAATGGCGTCCCAATCCCATTAAAATCTGTGTGCCTTCGGCACACATCTTTACTCGATGCTATCTCTCCATGGCTTTGAGGATTTTCTTTGTTTCAACTTTAAAACCAACGCTTAGTGACGCTCATTACTTATGCGTGATGTCATATCGTACACGTTCTTTCGCTAAACTCAGCATTTCCTTTCTCTTCGACGCTCAAACCACAGATGCGCCAAGATTGTATAATGAAAAGGGGAATTTCCCTTTAGAATCTGTGGTTCTTCAGTAATCGAATCAAGTCGAACCCATTAATCCTATTTTCACTGCAATACCTTATGCCACTTATTTGAACTCCCAGACTTTTAAATTGTTAATCCTATATTTTACTTGCTAATATCCCGTTTAAAGGTCGCGCGATCGCCCCCCCCCCCATATTTTAGCCTCACACACACACACACATATATATATATATATATATATATACAATTTATAATATCAATGCTACCTGTTGTTTTTAATCAGTCACTTTACTACATATATCAATTTTTTTAAATAAACACCTTTCCATTATAATTAACTGGTGTCAAATTGGACACTCATGCTGAGTTAATATGACAAATACTTTTTGTAAGATTACCTTTATATAAATATTTTATTCATTATATATATATATATATATATATATATATATTTATAAACACTTTATCTTCCGATTTGTCCTCAGGTCTAATAAAATATATACAACTGAGGTCTGATTTTTTAAAAACTTTCCATAAAACTGTTATATCAATTTTTGAACTTACCTTGTTTAATATTTTAAAACAGCATCTTACTAAGGCATGTTATGGTAATTTTAATAAAACACAACTTTTCATCAACTTTTTTTTATTTTAACAAAAAATTTAATAAAATTTAATTTTAAATTGTCAAAAATACACAGTTCTTTTTATCTCTCCTTCCTTCTCTGTCTTTCGAAAAAAGGAAAAATTCCTTTATTAAGTCTTCAACAAATTTTTCCGTTATGACTTCTCCCTGGTGAGCCAATCCGACAGAAGCTGTCAATAGAAAAATAAATTAGTACAGTAAATGAGTCAAAAGAAAAATAGCTATATATGCACCAAACAGTCAAACAAAAATGCCTGATTAAGTTAGATTTTTAAATTTTTTAGAAACAAGTTAACTAATGAAATCTAACCCTAGCATTTACTTCATAATCAAAAATTTCTTCATGTTGCATGAACTTGTCTTAAATATTACTTCAGGTATGTATCAGTAAAGGTTTATTTATTTGCTAAATTATCAAAGCACAAAATAAAACAACAATTTCAAATATGCAAACTAAATTAACATCAGAGAAAAATTAGACACTGCACAGATCATTAATAATTTTAGTACATATTTATTTACATCAATATATCAACTATCTGAAAACTTACTTAAAATTTAGACATGAAAAATTAAAAAATCAAGAGCTATTGGCAGAAATTTCTTTACATTATAGGAACTAATCATCTTAAACTGCCTGCATGTATTTAGCAATGTTTATTTTTATAAATTAACATAGCAGAAAATTAAAGAATAATTTGAAATATTTGAACCAAATTAACATTAGTAAAATAAGACATTGTAGTATATGATAGATAAGATTAATTTCCACATACATTTTACTGATACAACATTGAAAAAATTAAGGAAAATCTTCCTTCTCTTAACCACACAGTAAACAATATTTTCTCAGTAAAAGTCAAATTAATTCTGTAGCATCAAAAGCCCAACAGTTTGTAAATGTACGTTTGTGAACACAAAGCTTTTTATTAGCACAATATCTTAAAAAAAACCAACACTTTAATAATTTTAGACAATATTTATAACTCCACGAATATAAAAAAAAATACAAATGTTTGTACAAAATATCAACCCTACTAATGCCTTTCTATCTACTGAACATCACAGTATCTATATATTTAAGTTGCTAAGCCAGGCCGATTCTTTGGGCTGTCTGGGAGAGAAAACTACTGCATCAATTTATTTCATTTTGGTCTTAAACAAAAGATTTTAATCTATAGATGTGTCAAATATGGTTTTTGTAACCATAATCTCTATTAATTAGCGATAATTTATAATTTAAAATTGCTTTTTGTGCATGCTCAGCGACAAGTTTAAATCTGGCTTTAGATACTCACTAAGCACGAGGCTGCATAAACTACTACATAAAATACTGTACTAATTAGATATAACTAAAAATTTAAAACACATTAACATAATGATTTAAAAATACATATTTAATAAAGTGAATCAAATAATACTAGTAGGAAACAAGGGAAAATAAAAAAGAGTGAGGAACAAGACTTCAGTTTATACAAATAGGCCAAGAATTCAAAGCAAGTTTTTACCTAGATTCAATCATTCATAAGATGATAACTACACTTCCAATTCTTTCATCTATGGTACTAATGAGATCAAGACTGACAGTCAAATAAAAATTTCCAGAATTTTCAATTCATAATCTTATTTTCTTTGATTTTTCTATATGAATCACATGCTGCATACCAGTTCCTTGAATACATGATCTTATAGACAGCTAAAAATAGAAAAATAAGTCATATACCATGGGATTGTCAAAATACAGTCTTTAATATTATGTACAAACTTTATAAAATATATTGTCAAAAATATTGCTAAAAATGTAAATATTATAATAAGTAGCAGCTAATCAAATGTTAAAGACAAGTGAATTATTTTAATGAGTGATCAGCTTACTTCATAAATAGTCTTTAATATTATGTACAAACTTTATTAAGTATATTGTCAAAAAATTGCTTAAAATGTAAATATTACAATAACTAGAGGATAATCAGATGTTAAAGACAAATAAATTATTTTAATGAGTGATCTGCATACTTCATAAATACTTTGTATTGATATTTTACTTTCAAACAAAATATTTAACCTTAAATACCTGTTCGAGTCTGAGACAGACAATTATTTTAAACTAAAATAAAATACAATTGCTAAGTTGATAGTAAGGAGAGAAAAAATACTGAAATTTCACCAAAGCAGACAGCTAATTGTATTTTATTCTTGTATTCATAAGCTAGTGATTAACTGACGCTTCTTTATAAATTTGACGATTTAATAGAGTAGGTTTTCTAAATTTATGAAGTAAACTGTGAGATATAAACTTATAAACAACTTAAATACACTTAGAATAAAAGGTTCAACTTCTTATATAAAATGTTCAGTAAACTTTAGTAACAGATATTTGAGCATAAATAAAAGTTTACCATAATGTTTTTATTATAAATACTCTAGTTAGAAATAATCTTACTGAAAGTACAAGGTAAGAATCATCAGTAAACACCAAATTTGGTCAACTATTCAATTTAAAACTTTCTGAACCATTCGATTAACTAAAGTAACTCAACCATTTAAAATAAATAACATAAACAGATCCATGATTTCAAAAAGTTTAAATACAACCATTCTATAAAGGATTCTAAATATACAGATTACTTATTGTGTTCTAAAAACAGAGAAACAGCAAATACAATTACAGTAGTTAAATTTTTTATTTGAGGAAAGCTTTGGCTGTTTTTATAGAAGTTTAACAAAGTATTTTACTTAAATTTACCAAGTTACGCTTCATTTTTCTATGTATTTTGGAAAACTACTTGATGCTACTAATTAGCCAAGTACATCATTTTGTTTACTAAATAAAAGTATATTACTAATAAAATAATATACTTACTCTGGAATTCTTCGTAATATTACAATCACGTGGAACGTGGAATGGCAGACATCCGTTTCTTTTTACCGTTCATTTATTCGCCACACGTGAAAACATTTCGCCAAACCAGTTTCTGTCGTAGTGAATAATGGTGTTACAAAGCAGCCAAATCCACGCCAATTCGCAATGCATAGATACATGTGTCTAAAGACATAATCGGGATCTTCAGTTTCACAGTTTGCAAAAGCGGGAAAAATCCAACTTTCTTAAAAGTTTTCCACAATTTTCCGATTTTATCTGAACTTCTATTAACGTTTTAATTTATTTCAAGTAAAGTTGGGAGGGGCATGTGCCCCTGTGCTTCCCCGACGCTACGCCTGTGGTGCTCCTTATTAAACATTTTAAAATGTTTAACATTTTAGTAATTACTAAAATTCAAAATTACTTAATTACTAAATTAGCAATTACTTAATTACTAACTTAGTAATTACTAATTACTTAATTACTTCCCAAGTAACACACACCGTTGGCCCAACCGCATATTTTCGTTAATTCAGAATTATTAATTAGTAAATTATTAATTAGTGATTACTAATTAATTAGTAAAATACTTTTACTATAGTAATTATAAGTTTTAAATATAGTAATTACTAATTATAATTAGTAATTACTAAAATTCATTGTGCTCTCTCCTTCTTTTAATGGAACTTTGTTTGATAAAAAAGCTTTAAAATTATTAAATACCTTAAGGTATTTAAGGATTTTAAAGCTTTTTTATCATTTATCGTATCCCCCGTGCCTCCCCGACGCTACGCCTGTGGTGTTAGAGGGGGCCCCCATCCCGAGTTGTGCCTATAGTCAAGAAATTTCTAAATCGGGCCCTGGCTTTACGTGTTTATATAAGTTTAGTTCCAAAGATTCTGTTTTGGACGACATATGGGTGACATTTTGCAGTAATTGAAAGCAGTTGGGAGAACGTTCTTTTGCAATTGTTGGCCCAACAACACTCATTAGCTGTTAGGCCAACGGCATTTTTATACTTGTTGGCCCAACAGCACTAATTTGCAGATGGGCCAACCATATTTTGTAACTGTTGGGCCAACCATATTTTGTAACCGTTGGCACAACCGCTTCCATTTACAGTTGGGCCAACCATATTTTGCAACTGTTGGCCCATCTGAATTTCTGGAATTTCTGCCAACGGTAACCATTCCCCAATGATGCCACGAAAATATGCGGTTGGGCCAAGGGTGTGTGTTATTTGGGATATAACCATATAAACCCCTGAATGGCCATTCTTACCAAGGGGGTATGAAACTTCTCGTTCTAAAGAGGGAATCGGAAAATTGAGCCCCGTAATCTAAACGTTAAATTAAAAATCCCTTAACCCTCAACCAAAAATTTTTCGTAAAAGCAAAATTTAAAAAAAATTAGGAAAACTTTAAAACAATAAATAAAAATGTATATGCAAATTTTGACAAACCATTATAAATATCCAGATTTGAAAACCCAGTCTCCCCCATATGTATACAAGCAAATGATAGCAAAGTAAATTTAGTCATTAAAATTTATACTGCATCTATCCTCTCGTGGTAAAATCACAAAAACACTCGCGTGAGTCCATCAATGAAATCTGCCCCCCTTTTCTGGACAATTCTGATCACGGATAGCTGAAAAATATCCAGCCCAACATTTTCCTAGCACTAACGCGCCCGCTGCTGCGAAACAGGGCGAAAATTTGCATCGTCTCGGAGCATCGAGCGTTCAAAAGAGCCAAAACTTTGCTCTCCCAGATAATTCGTTTATGCCGTGGTGAACTTACAACTTTGAAATATTTCTTCCCGCGTGCGCCGTGCATATAAACGAGGCGGAAGAATCGGTTTCGGGGGGGGGGAGGGGGGAATGGGGAGACCCTAAGAGAATAAAGCTGCCGCGCTTAGTAGTTCTAATATTTCTCCGAGACTCCGGCTCGAAGACGACGTTGAGAACGTTTTCGCCACAGTGGAAAAGTGGGATGTTTCATAACGTTTTACGTTATTAACCCCACAGACGTGGGAGACTGTCATATTTTTTGTCCGTACAAAATATCTGGTGAAGAATATGTCTTGTAGAGGTTTGTCGTCATTAAAATTTAGCTTACGGGGCCCACTTTACAGATTCCCTCTTTAGAACGGGAATATATATATATATATATATATATATATATATATATATATGTATATCTTTATATATATATATATATATATATATATATATATATATATATACTCAAGAGCCAAAACATTATGACCACCCCTACATTTTGCAATGAATTCGCCTGGATGACGTGGAAGGCACGTGATCAGGTGGAAGTGGTATTTAACTCCTGCTGGAGAGTCTGAAGAATCATTCTTTCACTTACTTTTGTGTGTGATGGGAAAGGCTGCGGATCTAAGCGACTTTGATAGAGGGCAGATTGTAATGGCTCGAAGGCTCGGAACAAGTATTTCCGAAACTGCACTACTCGTGGGTTGTTTGCGACCTACAATTGTTAGTACTTATGCAAAGTGGATGAATGACGGTGGAACCAGCAGTAGACGACATGGTGTTGGACGTACACACGCTATCAAAGAAAAAGGTCGTCGGAGACTGTCTCGCATGGTGAAGCAAAACCGGAGCCAGACAGTGGCTCAGCTGACAGCCCTATACAATGCAGGGCCAAGTACAATAGTATCGCAGCACACTGTTCAGCGGACACTGTTGGATATGGGGCTACGCAGCAAACGTCCCACTCGTGTGGCTTTGCTGACCAAGCGTCATCGCCAACTGCGCCTGCGCTGGGCCCGGAAACATCGCGACTGGTCCATGGATCAGTGGGAGAGAGTTGCCTGGTCAGATGAATCACGGTTTGTCATTCATCACGCCGATGGCCGTGTCAGGATACGCCGTCTTCCAGGCGAACTGTTGCTCCCTCAGTGTACAGTAGGTCATACACAAGCCGGTGGTGGCGGTATTATGCTTTGGGGGACGTTCTCTTGGGCGTCTCTGGGACCCGTGGTTGTGGTAGAGCAGACCATGAATGCTACAGGGTATCTGAACATCATTGCGGACCACTTGCACCCTTACATGGCCTCTGTTTTTCAAGCTGGAAATGGAATGTTCCAACAGGACAACGCCCCGTGTCACAAGGCTAAAATTGTGTTGGAGTGGTTCCAGAAACATGATGCTGAATTCCAGTTAATGTCCTGGCCGCCTAATTCACCGGATCTCAATCCGATAGAACACATTTGGGATGTCATGGGACGGCAGCTCAGAGTTCAAAGACCACCAATTCGCAATATCTCGGATTTGCGTGACCGTTGCTTAAACATCTGGTACAATCTGTCTCCGGCCATCTACCAAGGACTTGTGGCATCCATGCCAAGGCGGGTTGAAGCTGTGTTGCCCGCCAAAGGTGGGCCAACTAGTTATTGACAGTTGGTCATAATGTTTTGGCTCTTGAGTATATATATATATATATATATATATAGATGTATATCTGTATATATGTATATATATATATATATATATATATATATATATATATATATATTTATATATATATTTATATATATATATATATATATATATATATATATATATGTCACACCTGTGACGCAGCTGCGGATAACATTAAGATAAGTCCACTGTGCGGGAGAAATATATAAAAATGAAGACTCAGAGATTACAGGAACTCCATATCGTTGCCGAGGCGTTTATTCAAATATTAATTAACCAGTCCGATCCGCCAAATTCGACTCAACCCCCTCCAGCCGGAAAACGCGCGTCCTGACTCCATAAGAGATATCCCTAAACTGCGCTTTGCTGAATCTCGCGCGTTATGCAAAAGCGTGGGCTATCATCTCGAGCCTCTTCTCTCGAACATTCAGCGATTGCATCAACCAGCGCGTGCGAGCAATTCGGTGACCCTGAACTCTTCGCTGAGAAAAACAATCTACTTCCTGAATTGGAAAACACACTTGGACTTTAATAGAAAATTACCGTTTAACGCTCATTAATATAATTAAATATAGTTTATGCTTCTAGCATCACACACACACACACACACACATATATATATATATATAAGCAATTGAATATTGAAAATAAGGAGTCAGAATGAAAAAGCAAGACTGCACAGAAAGCTAATGCCGATAATATAACAACAGTACATCAGAACATGAAGGCCTTGTAGTTAATGACTGGATGGAGTTGTTACCCCACCTCTCCGGTTAAAACATGTTCTTAAGCCATGGCAACACTCCCGGAGGTCACTACAATTCCAGAAACCTCATTGAAGCTGAAAACTTACATAAAATTAAAAAATTAGAAATGAAAAAGAAAGCACAACTGCCAAACCTGTCAGAACCTCAATGCATACCCTTATCAAATGAACCACACACCAAAACTACAAATATAAAAAAGTCAACACGAACCTTAAACACCAGCGTCAGCCAATACTCAATTATGGTCACAGTCATTTGCTTTCAAAAACTTGGTTAATATTGCTTTTAGAAATAGAAGTGGAATTCCTCTTTCACGTGCCCTTCTCACGAAATTTTCTATATTGAAGTTAAACTCCACAATATTTGTATGCAATCTTCTACGTCTAATTATATGATTTAAAATAATATTCCGTTTTATGTTTTTATGCATATTGTTGTCCCATGACATAATTCTGTCTCAAATTCATATTCATCACGTTTGTCATACATACTGAAAGTTAAGTTATACTGATCAGCGATGTTCAATCTCAAATCCAGAAAGACCAGATTACCATTTTTGTCACGTTTAGACTCCACGAGCTCTAAACATTCAGGGTAAAAACACAAACTCAATGATGTAATATTTTCATTAAATACAATTAGTACGTCATCAACATATAGGAAATAAAGGAGCTCATTTAAGAGCATTACTTTTCTTTCATAAAAATGCAGATATATGTCGGCAAGTGCAGAGGAACATCCTCCTCCCATAGGGATACCCTGCCCTTGCCTATAAAAACCAGTACCATTGTATAATATAGTCTCATGCAATACCAAATCCAGTAGAGCCCGAAATTTATAGAACGCAATATACGCTTTTAGGTCGTATTGTTCATACAATTCGATGATCTATGTATATAAAACAGTTCCGTAACTGACTCACTGACTGACACACAACGCACAGACCAAACCGCTGGACCTAAAGAGCTGAAATTTTGCATGGTGATTCTTCTTATGGTGTAGGGGTGCACTAAGAAAGATTTTTCAAAAATTCTTCTTAGATTTTTAAAAATTAAATTTTTCAGCTGTTTTTTTAACTTTTTTTAAGTTTGCATTTAAAATAATAATTTCAGGGTTATAAAATTTATATCACGAGAAAGATCATAAAAATTCCTTTAAAAGGAAATCTTTTTCGAATCTTTACCTCCATTTCCGGATTTTGGGTGAATTTTTAAAGATTAATTTTTAGAATTCAATTTATTAAATGCTGATCATGTGATTTCTTTTTCTGGTACTTTAAATAAATTTATCGTCACGTGCATAACAACTAAATAGACAAAAAATATTTTTTTCCTTGATAATGCGGCAGACGATTGGACATTATCCAAAAAAATATTAAAATACATTAAAAGAAATGTTCTACAAACTGTACTATATTCTTTAGTATTCTTTATATTAGATTTAATTTGAATATTTTCTTCTACATTATTTTGTCTATAAAAATATCCCTTACGATTTTCTTATAAATATATATATATTTCATCAATTGTATACATTGATCGTCGTATTATATATATATATATATATATATTAATTTATTTATTTTTTGCATTAATTGCATACATTGACCGTTGTATTTACTTTGAATGTACTCCGTAGCGAAGTGCGGGTTTTCAGCTAGTTATTTTATAAAGGTCCTTTAAATCTATTGAGTTAAACAAATCGGTAAAATCATAACTTTTTATGTTCTTTACATTACCCAAGCCTTATAATTGCTTTATAAGAGTATGACTATTTTTGATGAAATAACCTCCCTCTGCTGTTAGCTTAACTAAAACCCGATTAAGTATCGTAAGAAGTCTGTCATTTGCTGTTTTTAAATATGCATTGTAACCTATGGTAACTGTTCTAAATTTTACGGGATTTTTATGAAACTTTGGTATTAATACCAAGTATGGGAATTTAATTTCTTTAATAACTATACCTGCCTTACGATACAATGCCTTTATTCGATTAATAATAGTACGTTCGTTAATATCCAATTTTTGTACATTTTATCGTTCTGATACATTTTCAACAAGTATTCACAATATAATTTTTTACAAATAAACCCATAGTTAGAACCCATAGTTATATATATTTATATGTATATATATATATATATATATATATGCATATATATATATATATATATATATATATATATATATATATATATATATATATATATCTATATATATATATAAATATATATATATGTATATATATATATAAATATATATATATGTATATATATATGTATATATATATATATATATGTGTATATATATATATATATATATATATATATATATATATATATATATATATATATATATATATATATGAGACAGGCTTAAATTCTCCTACTCCCACCAAACTCGTTCTCACTAATACTTACTCTTAAAATACACTGCTCAAAAAAATTAGGAGAGGAAGCAAAGAAGTTAAGAAAACAGTGCGAGACAGCCACGTACTGGCATAAAATGGATAGTACACGCGTATCAATGCGCAATACGGAAAAAAAGACGTAAACAAAATTTGTAATTAAGCTTTAATTGTTTGAAAATATGGAAAAAACAGGAAAAGATTATTTAGGGCAACAATTTGGTTACATGTAAAAGATTAAAAAAAAGTATTGTTTAGAAATGATGCAAGATTTTTAATATGGCGTGTGGTCTCCTCGATCAGCTAAGACTGCTGTACACCTGTTTTCTATGGATGCGATGATGTTATCGATATGACTTTAAGGAATACTGTTCCACTCCTCATGAAGTGCAATCTCCAACTCTAGGAGAGTAAAAGGAGGCCTTGGTCACGCAGCAATGCGTCGTCCGAGCATGTCCCAAACATGCTCGATTGGATTCAGGTCAGGAGAGCACGCTGGCCATTCCATACGCTGTATTGTTTCAGCTTCAAACATGTTCTCCACAAGACGAGCTGTATGCGGTCTGGCATTATCATGCTGGAAAACAAAGGAATCTCCAATGGCTGCAGCGTAAGTTATGACATGAGGTCTCAGTATCTCGTCTGCATACCTTCGTCTGCATACGTATGCAGGTCCTTACGTCCACCTATGCTGATTCCACCCCATACCATAAAACCAGCTGTTCTGTATTGTGACCTTTCACGAACGAATGTGGGGGTTATTTCGATTGTCCCTTTCCCTTCATTCCAAAACACGTCGGGTGTCAAACTCCAGACTGAATAGGGACTCGTCTGTAAACATCACTTAGCTCCAATCATGTTGCTCCCAATCTCGATGTTCAGCAGCCCATCTTCTTCGGGTCTCACGGTGGCGTGAGGTCAACGGAATGCAGACCATTGGCCTACGTGCATAGAGACCTCCTTGATGAAGTTTATTACGTACTGTTTGTCTGGACACCCTTCGTCCTGTTGCCAAGAGCAACTGTCTTTGCAGCTGAGTAGCATTGTCTGTTCTGTTTCGGCGAGCTGTTAACAGTATATACCGGTCATCAGTTACTGTAGTGGCGCATGGCCGACCTTGCCCTGGTCGACGTCTAACATTCCCTGTTTCTTGGAATCGATTCCACAGCCTTGCAACGACACTTCTGGCGACTCCAACAGCGTCCGCGACACTACGTTGTGTTTGCCCGGATTCAAGTCTGCCTATAATACGCCATGCCATGGATTCCGGCAAATCGCGTTGTTGAGACATTTTCAAGTCACCTTTTCTCAAAAAGAATAACTGAGCAATCGAATTTCACAGTTAAGGCAGTGAAACAGACGTTTCTGCAACATCCCGATTTCCGCCCTTATGTTCTTTTTCTTGTTTTTTTGACGTCATGAACTTTGATTTGCATATGAAGTTTTCTTCTTCTGTTTCCTGATAGGTTTTAAATTATGGATGATTTATTTTATGTTATTTATCGGTGTAAGTATTTGCGTAATTTCGTTAAAACTATGTGCTCCCCTAATTGTTTTGAGCAGTATATATATATATATATATATATATATATATATATATATATATATATATATTCATTCTTGGGCCCGCATTCTTGGGATACATGCTATCCCACCCCGCAAGGAAAAGTTTAATTCACGCAGTGCCCGCGTTCATCAGGGCTGAAATAAAAGATCCAGGAACAAACTTATTCCCTTCCGACCCTGGAAAATTCCCCCCGCTACTTTTACTGCAAATGGAGGTATCATAAGACGGGGTTGTTACTCAAACGATTAAACAGTCACTCGCGCGTGAAATTCCGGCAAAGTACGCTTAGGTCCTGTTTGATGTCGTTAAAGGCGGAACCCATTTATGGTGCGCCAGAAACGAAATTGGATTAACGGGAGTATGTGTAATATCGTTACTCGTCGTGTTTCTTTTTAATCTCAAGCAAGATGCTTTTGTGTAGGCTAATGTATAGGGCATGGATACACATATATATATATACCGGGTGCGTCATAAGTTCGTGCAAAGTTCAAAAATTCGTAATAAAAGTAATAATACACTGAAAATTTTTCTGTTTGAGCGAATAGGATCAGAGGGACATTGGATTTTTTTTCCATGTATAATAAAAGGGTTCCAAAAGTAACCGAAAGAGGGAGCTTTTGCGTGACCACATGAAGTCTGCATTGCAGGAAATACATGCCATATCTGTTGTCACCTTCATGCAGGATGGTGTTCCACCCCACATTTCACGTGATATCAAGACGTTCCTGTTGGAATCTTTCCCTAAAGACCGAGTTCTATTAGTCGCAGTTGTAAGGTTCAGTGGCCCTCACGGTCACCATATTTGACCCCGGCAAATTTTTGGTTGGGGGGGGGGATACAAATTGTGATGTGTACCGGGGCTTCCCAACCACTTTCGTGGAACTGAAAAATGTTATTCGACATACAGTCTCTGCCATCGATGTTACAGTCCGCTTTAATGGGCTTAGTGACGCGCCTCACTTGCCTATTACGTTGTGCTGGTAGTAATGTTGAACATCTGTTACTTTAAAATAAATGCACTGTCTTATGTTATTGTGATCTGTTTTATTTTGTGTTTGAGTATGTAGTGATGTATGTAGCTAGTTTTTTGTTGTTGTACGGTTTTCTAAGTGAGCACTCCTTGTGTTAAAATTTGTGTTAAAATTTGATGAATAAGAAATGTATAATCGAACTTAAATAGGTTATAATAAGGTCAAATTTATAAGTCCAGTTGGAACACGGCAAAATAGAAATTAGTTTTGAAGCTGTCGGTAGAATTGATGGTTTAAGAAACTTAAGAATTTTTTATGTTTAGCACCTAATTAATAAATTAATTAACGAATTAAGGAATTAAAATTGTTGCCACTGAAATAGTTTTAAAAAACAAAAAAATGATTTGTTTTTAAGAATTAAAATTTTTAAGATACAGGTCGCCGCTTTTTCGCGGAGGTTGTTCTTATATAATCGCCGTTTAAGCTCACGCTGAAGTCGGCAGAGCATCTCGAATTATGTTTGAGTTTGCCTGATTTTCATAAAACGTCTCAGTATGACGTGTGAGCGCCATCTTTCGGTTACTTTTAGAAACTTTTTTTTTACATGGAAAAAAAATCCAATGTCCCTCTGATCTTATTGACGCAAACAAAAATTTTTTCCGAGCATTGCTTCTTTTATTACGAATTTTTGAACTTTGCACGAATTTATGACGCACCCGGTATAATTAATTCATATATATATATATATATATATATATATATATATATATATATATATATACATACACTACTGGCCAAAAGTTCTGCAAGTTTGAGAAATCTAACATTTTTTCAAGAATAAGCCCCCCAAAATAATATTTTTTTAATGTAACTGATATTTTTTTAATGTCAATATGTTAAATTTGTTTAAAGACAGTATATGATTATGTTATTGAACAAAAATAATTATTTAATTTTATAAAAAATAGCATACAAAAAATGTACAGGTTATCAGAAATCGGCACCCATTTTGGTTCCCCGGAATAAAATGAAATAAATGAACAATTTCAAGTTCTTCTGAGCGGAAAAGATAATAAATGAGTGCAACTGAACCGAAAAGCATTTAATATGTTGCTGGGCCGCCTCTAGCTTTGATCACAGCAGCCACTATTTTAGGCATGGAATCCTTGCAACACTTCTTTCGGTATTTCATTGTGCCAAATTTTAATTATTGTTTCCTGAAGCTCTTGTTTTGTTCTCGAATGATTTTGAGATATTTACCTTCCAATTATACTCCTTAAATTCTCAACAGAAATTAAATCTGGCGAGTTTCCTGGCCATGGGAGAACATTAATACAGTGCTTTGCAAATTCAGCCTTAACCTAAAATAGAGAATGTTTTGATTTAGAGTTCAGAATTGAACTCTAATGAAATTTAGTTTAATTTCAAAGTTTTTCTTGCCTTTTTCGATGTATTGCAGAGTGCAATACATCGAAATTTAATCCCAGCTTATTTGAAAATAACTTTTAAATTATAGTGTATTTGAAACTAATTATTAATTATAGAATATTTGAAAATACTTTTTAATCACAGTTTATTTCAAAGGTTTTCTTTATTACATTTTATTGCCATGCTGGATGTCTCGCCCTGAAATCTGCTTGTGAATTAATAAAACTTGTCTAAGTGGATACGAGGTGACTTTTGTCCAAACACAAAAACATGACATATATATATATATATATATATATATATATATATATATATATATATATATACATACATAAAATATGTCATGCTCTCACATACACACATATATATATATATATATATATATATATATATATATATATATATATATATATATATATATATACATATATATATATATATATATTATATATATATATATATATATATATATATATATATATATATATATATATATATAGATATATATATATATATATATATATATATATATATATATATATATATATATATATATATACACACATATATACATACACACACACACTACTGGCCCAAAGTATTGTGCGTTTCTGAATCAAGTTTATTACAAGTTTTTTACTATTTCAGCAGTCTTGCAGAAATACCTATTTCTGCCTTGAGAACCTGTCATGAGCACTAGGAAGCAATCGATCCTTCGGCACACTAATATACTGGCCACTCTTCATACTTCCCTGTACAAAATGGAGTCATCCAGTTGACTTATATGATATGCAGCCCCACACCATTAGGCTTTCTGGGTGTTTTGATGCACGAACCAGGCAGTCTGGACTCATGCTCTCTCTTGATTTAAGCCAAACGTGGGCAGGTTTGTCAGACATTAAAGAAAATCGACTTTCGACGCTGAACAAAACTTGTTTCCATTTCGAAATACTCCAATTTTTTATGAACCTTGGCCCAATCCAATATTTTTTTCCGCATTGCTTTGCTCAGAACTGGTTTTTTCCTAGGTACATGTGCCTTGAAACCAGCTTCACGGAGCCTCCTGCGAACTGTTCCGGAACTGACAATGAAAGAAGTCGACTCACTCCATTTTCTTGCAAGTGTAGCAGAACTTGCAAACCTATCTTTTCGGCATAATCGTGTCAATGAAGCATCAGCACGCCTCGAAGATAACCTCGGACGACCACTTCTAGGCTTCTTATCCACGGTTCCTTCTGTATTAAATCTCTTTATGAGGCGTGAAACAGTCGACTCACTGCAGTCGCACTGATGAGCAATCCTAACATTTGAACTCTAACTTTCTTAATGCATTAAAATAACAGTCTGGCACTTCCGAGGAGTTAATTCAGAAATTTAAAAGCAATGCGCAGCGGTACGCACTTCAGCAGCGCAACAAACTAAATGAAATTCTGCGCAGTCAGCTCGTTTTTATAATAAACATCCGGGATGACCCAATAGTTGGTAAAGATTGCGTCACAAAGTATGACGCAATAGCTTGAAACTTCTCCACCACATTTGCACTTAAAGAAAAATCAGTTTAATTAAAAAAATATTATTTCTTTTGGGCTTATTCTTGAAAAAACGTTAGATTTCTCAAACTTGCAATACTTTGGGCCAGTAGTGTGTGTGTGTATGTATATATATATACACACTGCTGGCCACTGTAAATGCAACACCCTGAAGGAAACATGCAAATAACATGAAATTTACAACATGCATTAGCGGAGGTGAGATATGCAAATGATTAGAATTTCAGCGCAGACGCACATCACGAGCGCCTGTGGCGCCACTTCAAAGCGCTATTTAAGGCTTGGAGATTTCAACGATTTCAAGTTCGGCAATTGTGTTTTTCTTGTGGTTTTTCAAAAAAACGATCAATTATGCCTCGTCGAAAACAGCGATCATCTTTTGATCAAGTATCCGAGTTCGACAGAGGAAGGATAGTGCCCTACCGAGATTGTAGATTATCTTTCAGGGAAATCGGTAGTCGTGTTGGACGAAACCAAACAACTGTAATGCGGATATGTGATCGTTGGATGCAGGAGGGTACGACGGACCGGCGTGTTCGATCGCATCCACCTCAGCGCACCACTTCACGTGATGACAGGCAAATTGTGCGCATGGCAGTGACGGATCGCTCAGTCACATCACGAACCATAGCACAGCACATGCAGTCTGTAACGCATCATCCAGTGTCTGCGCATACCATTCGACGCCGTTTACAGCAGAGTGGTCTGTCCGCAAGACGTCCATTGCTTTGTCTACCCTTGACGCAGAGCCACAGACGTCTCCGCCGCCAATGGTGCGATGACAGAAGGATGTGGACGGCAGAATGGAATGAAATTGTCTTTACTGACGAGTCACGCTTCTGTCTGCAACACCACGATGGTCGCATTCGAGTCTGGAGACACCGTGAAGAGAGGATGCTGAACAGCCGCGTTATGCACCGCCACACTGGTCCTGCACCGGGTATTATGGTATGGGGCGGTATTGGATATCACTCTCGCACACCTCTAGTACGCATTGCCGGTACTTTAAACAGCCAGCGCTACATCTCCGAGGTGTTGGAGCCAGTTGTCCTTCCTTACCTTCAGGGCTTGCCCACAGCCATATTTCAACAGGATAATGCGCGACCATACGTGGCACGCATTGTCCAACGGTTCTTCGTCAATCGCCAGATTGAATTGCTTCCCTGGCCGCCTCGCTCTCCGAATCTTTCGCCGATAGAAAACATGTGATCCATGGTTGCTCTAGGATTGACCCAGATTCCATCTCCAGCTGCCACAGCAGATCAACTTTGGCAACGTGTGGAAGCTGCTTGGTCTGCTGTACCCCAAGAACTCATCCAAAGTCTCTTTGAATCAATGCCGAGGCGTGTGGCAGCGGTGATCTCCAACAATGGCGGCTACTCTGGCTACTGATTTTGGTAGGAACCACACTTCACAGAAGTCTATAAATTTAATCATTTGATACTTGGTCAACATGTTATCTACAAAATAAATTTTGTTGTGATATGTCTTGTCTTTCTTGGTGTTGCAATTTGGGTGGCCAGCAGTGTATATACGTATATATATATATATATATATATATATATCGTGTTGTTGTGTTTGGACAAAAATCACCTCGTATCCACTTAGACAAGTTTTATTAATTCACTAGCAGATTTTGGGGTGAGACATCCAGCATGGCAATAAAATGTAATAAAGAAAATCTTTGAAATAAACTGTGATTAAAAAGTATTTTCAAATATTCTATAATTAATAATTAGTTTCAAATACACTATAATTTAAAAGTTATTTTCAAATAAGCTGGGATTAAAAGATATTTTCAAATAAACTGTCATTAAAAAATATTTTCATATAAATTGTCATTAAATATATCTTCAAATAGACTAGAATAAAAAAAATCAGATAAACAACTAAACACATGTTTTTAAATAAAGCATCATGACGAAATACTATTTGAAATAAAAATATAATTGAACCCAATTTTTAAATAAGCTATCATTAAAAAAAATTTTCAAATAAATTATTGTCATTAAAAAATATTTTCAAATAAACTGTCATGAAGAAAATATTTTCAAATAAACATTTATTAAAAAACATTTTCAACTAAACTGTCACTATAAACTATTTTCAAATAAATTGTTATTAAAAAATATTTTTAAATAAATTGTTATTAAAAAATATTTTTAAATAAATTGTTATTAAGAAAATATTTTCAAATTAACTGTCATTAAGAAAATATTTTCAAATAAGCATTTATTAAAAAATATTTTCAACTAAACTGTCACTATAAACTATTTTCAAATAAATTGTTATTAAAAAATATTTTCAAATAAATTGTTATTAAAAATATTTTCAAATAAAATGTAATTAAGAAAATATTTTCAAATAAACTGTCATGAAGAAAATATTTTCAAATAAACATTTATTAAAAAACATTTTCAACTAAACTGTCACTATAAACTATTTTCAAATAAATTGTTATTAAAAAATATTTTCAAATAAATTGTTATTAAAAAATATTTTCAAATAAAATGTAATTAAGAAAATATTTTCAAATAAACTGTCATGAAGAAAATATTTTCAAGTAAACATTTATTAAAATATTTTTTTTTCAAATAAACTGTCATTAAAACACATTTTCAAATAAACCGTCATTAAAAAATATTTTCAAATAAGCTTAATTAAAAAAATGTTTTCAAATAAACTGTAATTAAGAAAAAATTTTTCAAATTAACTGCCATTAAAAAATATCTGTTGATGAAATTTAAAGCAATACATTTCGAGCAGATGGAATGCAAAAACAGAACTGCTGCCATCTTTGAAAGAAAAATACATTTGGCACTGCAATCCGACAAAGGCAACACACACCAAATCGTGGACATAGCTCTCTTTCAACCACTTGCGAATTATAATTGCATAATTATTCCCTTAAAACCCCGTTCCGGTCGTAACGCAGAAGAAGCGCGCAACATTTAAGTTTAAAGTGAAAAGAACACAATATAACAACTGTGAAGGAGAATAACGACCCGACGTTCCAATTTCGAATAT